>JARQOD010011697.1:0-22450 GCA_033576555.1 Oophaga sylvatica
TGAGCAGCCCTCAGTATCCTCTAAGTCCCAACTGGACTGAAACTGAGCTGATCCTTCCGAAGACAGGAACCAGATTCCACTGCTCTCCCTCCTAGGTTGGCTGACTGACTAACCACCTCCACTACGTGTCACTCCCCCCTTATATCTCAGATGGGTGTGTCTGCAAGGGTGAGTGGCAGTGAATGCATATCAAGCGTTGCTGTTACCTTCCTGTGCACTCTCCTGGATTTTATGTGTGCCTGCGTAGCTGGGCTACACATCCCCCCTTGGTTAAACACAGCACTCCCGGGCTGTAAAAGAGAGAAAGAAAAACATTTTTGTTTTGCATTAAACATTAACATTTTAACACTTCCCATCCGGGAGGTAAGACTTCTTGAACGTTACAATTTGTACAATGAATAAATACAAAAGTATCAAAATATCAAGACATGCTCATAAATACAGGATACTTGTGGAGGACCCGCACCAAAAACCTCCCACGTGGGTCCTGGGTGGGCTGCAGGACTTCTGACTGCAGACCTCACTCTAGGCCACACCATACGGGTTTTTCTTCAGAGGTAGATATTGTAGATAGTAGTGGTTTCGTGTAAAACCAAGATGATGCACCGTAGTGCAACTATTTACATGAAAGTTTTTGGGCTGGCATAGTCCACATGCCTCTCAGTCCATTGACATGGTTAACACATATATACACTTCAAGTATTCACATTATATTTTAACTGTATTGACCCAACCGGGGTAGTCTATGTATCTTATGCAATCATCACATTTATTCTTCAACTTTCTAAATTCTTTTTCCTTGTACCCAGCCGGGTATTCTACTTAATATATTAAAACATCATCATTCACATTTATAAAGTGCAATTTTCAAAATTTCTTTTATCAAATTTTATACAATTTTTAGATGCGGTAAACCCCTGTCTGGGTCCTACCGGTCTTCACTTTTACAACTCTCAATGACGTCTTCCACTCCTGGGGCTGGAACGACGCGATGCTCTTTTGACCTCATTACGAATAAGTCATGGCCCGATATTAACGTTTGCGTAGCCACAGTTCTTGTGTTAACGGGGGACCCAACGGGTATGTCCCTGCGGTAAGACACGGTTTGCGTCGCTGCAATGGCCACATTTACTTGCGATGCAGGATAGGGCGATGCAGAGTAGGTCGCCGTGTGTGATGCAGTGTAGATCGCCGATTGCGATGCTGGGTAGGTCGCCAATTGCGATGTAAAGCGGGTCGCTGTTTGCGATGCAGGGGGCGATGCCGGGGCACGGCCTGGTACGGTGGGAGCTCGGGACTGAGACGCTTCGGCACCGGCGTCGGGGACGGGGTCACTAACGATGGAGACGTTCAGGGCATACCACCCCTTCATACCCAGTGACGGGTGTAACTCACAATGTCCCCATTCATCAGGTCCCTCCCAGGATGACCGATGGGCAGGTGGGATTCCACGTCCCGGCGGCTCACGAAGACCCCTGCATAGAGGCCCAGCTCGCGGATAAAGCCCCAGCCCTTGCGGAGCTGAAACTCAGTAACGCACCCCTGCCGCCGCGGTTCCCGTCGGGTACCTTTGTCTCTGCGGACGGTCTCCTTATCAGCGATGAACTCCTCATGCTGCCGTTGTCGGGACCGCTGGATCTCTCTTTCTTCCTCCTGCTGTCGCTTCACTCTCTCACAGTGCTGCCAGGCGTTTCCGGTTTGGAGGTCGTAAGTCACGTCGTCCAGACGCTCCATCTCATCCCAGTCGATTTCTGGCAGTGATGGCTGGGACCCCTCCGGTGATCTCACTGAGGATCCATACTCTGCTGTGGCCTCCTGGCCTAGCTGGCATTCCGGACCGGGCAGGACCTCCTCAGCCTCCTTCGCCTCCACCTCCGCATCGGTGGGATCAGGTACAGCACTTTTGGTAGCATCCTCCGGTCGTCCCTCAGCCTTCTTCAGCAGTGATCTCGGGAAATCAGGAGACGGCGTTATGCTTGTAGGAGAGAACACCGCGTCCCACAGCAGCCGCTGTGTCTGGGCCCGCCAGCGTCTCTCCGTCTCCTTTAAATCTGTATGGCTCTGGCTCTGGAGCTTCCTTCTCAACTCCGCGTTCTCCTTCTGTAGCTCTAGTATGGCGGGGTCGGTGTCCCTATCCGGGAACAGCTCTGGCACAGGCCGTGCATCTTCAGGGAAGCAGGGCCGGTACGCCTCCGGTCCTCTGCACAAATTCTGCTGTCCTTCCGCCATCTCGTCCCAGGCCAGACTGTAGGTTCCATCAGGAACAGTCCGGTCTCTTCCGTGGAGGCGGGGTTTGCGTCTCCTCCTCTTCGGATAGAGGATGAAGAGGAGGCGGATTTCTTTAGCAGTGGGGCAGGACCGCACATTATAGTAGCATTTGGAGAGGACGGCCATATCTTTCGCGCCACAGGGGGGTACACGCCCACGAATGCACGCCCACCTTCTTCACCAGCGCCTCAGGGCGCCAACTTGGCGGTAAAATGGCAGTATTTGGCGCCAAATGCAGCAAACAGTCTTTTTCACATAAAACAGTTCAATGGCACACAGGACTCACAATTGCAAGTTTCGCATCCTGTTCGTGACGCCAAATTAATTGACTCACACCACAATTGTGGTTACCAGGGCTATGGGGTACTCGGAGCCGAGCCCAATGATTTCCATGGGAGTTGTCACTGGCAGCGGGACTCGGTCCGTGGCCCTGGCAGTCAAGCGATGGGGAGATTTACAGGGGATTATTAGGATAGGGAGTTCGTGACGCCACCTGTGGTTTCTGGTAAATTATACCAGCGCTGCTGTAAGGGTCTTCACAGGGGATGTTATGGGGCAGCTTGGTGGTAGGTCTCCCACAGGTGAGACGTGTCCCTGGAAGTCTATGGTGGTGATGATGCAGGGTGTAGATAAGGATTCAGTCACACACATTGCAGTTTCTTTCCATACCTTTACTGGCAGATGGTTCAAGCAGGTCCCGGGGAGCTGGTCGGGGGAGAGTGCACATTCGGGTAACCGCTGAGCAGGTTAGAGGCCTCCTTAACTTCAATATGTATGTGAGTCCAACTTGCCTGAAGCGAAGTTGACTCTGAACTCTTCAGCTTTCTCTGTAGCTGGACCGCCCGGCCAACATTGTGGTGGAGCCTTCTAAGTGGTGAGAACTAAGTCCTTACTTTTGTCGTGCACTTGACTCAAAGTCCCCGTTCTCCCTGACTCCGGTTACGTATTGACGCTTAGGGCTGCTCTCTGCGACCTGTAGTCCAGATGCCTCCGGTTTTCTCGTTACTATGCTTGAAACAGTAGCAACACTTCGGACCCCGGTGTCCGGCAATTTAGTGCAGGTAATCCAATACCTGTAGCACTTTTCTAACTTCTTCCACTGCGCCCTTCGCCCTGCTTCCCGCTCTTAACATAAGCACTTGTAGCTTTCGATGGCGAGGTCAGCTTTCTCTAGGGCTCGCTGAGCAGCCCTCAGTATCCTCTAAGTCCCAACTGGACTGAAACTGAGCTGATCCTTCCGAAGACAGGAACCAGATTCCACTGCTCTCCCTCCTAGGTTGGCTGACTGACTAACCACCTCCACTACGTGTCACTCCCCCCTTATATCTCAGATGGGTGTGTCTGCAAGGGTGAGTGGCAGTGAATGCATATCAAGCGTTGCTGTTACCTTCCTGTGCACTCTCCTGGATTTTATGTGTGCCTGCGTAGCTGGGCTACACATCCCCCCTTGGTTAAACACAGCACTCCCGGGCTGTAAAAGAGAGAAAGAAAAACATTTTTGTTTTGCATTAAACATTAACATTTTAACACTTCCCATCCGGGAGGTAAGACTTCTTGAACGTTACAATTTGTACAATGAATAAATACAAAAGTATCAAAATATCAAGACATGCTCATAAATACAGGATACTTGTGGAGGACCCGCACCAAAAACCTCCCACGTGGGTCCTGGGTGGGCTGCAGGACTTCTGACTGCAGACCTCACTCTAGGCCACACCATACGGGTTTTTCTTCAGAGGTAGATATTGTAGATAGTAGTGGTTTTGTGTAAAACCAAGATGATGCACCGTAGTGCAACTATTTACATGAAAGTTTTTGGGCTGGCATAGTCCACTGCCTCTCAGTCCATTGACATGGTTAACACATATATACACTTCAAGTATTCACATTATATTTTAACTGTATTGACCCAACCGGGGTAGTCTATGTATCTTATGCAATCATCACATTTATTCTTCAACTTTCTAAATTCTTTTTCCTTGTACCCAGCCGGGTATTCTACTTAATATATTAAAACATCATCATTCACATTTATAAAGTGCAATTTTCAAAATTTCTTTTATCAAATTTTATACAATTTTTAGATGCGGTAAACCCCTGTCTGGGTCCTACCGGTCTTCACTTTTACAACTCTCAATGACGTCTTCCACTCCTGGGGCTGGAACGACGCGATGCTCTTTTGACCTCATTACGAATAAGTCATGGCCCGATATTAACGTTTGCGTAGCCACAGTTCTTGTGTTAACGGGGGACCCAACGGGTATGTCCCTGCGGTAAGACACGGTTTGCGTCGCTGCAATGGCCACATTTACTTGCGATGCAGGATAGGGCGATGCAGAGTAGGTCGCCGTGTGTGATGCAGTGTAGATCGCCGATTGCGATGCTGGGTAGGTCGCCAATTGCGATGTAAAGCGGGTCGCTGTTTGCGATGCAGGGGGCGATGCCGGGGCACGGCCTGGTACGGTGGGAGCTCGGGACTGAGACGCTTCGGCACCGGCGTCGGGGACGGGGTCACTAACGATGGAGACGTTCAGGGCATACCACCCCTTCATACCCCAGTGACGGGTGTAACTCACAATGTCCCCATTCATCAGGTCCCTCCCAGGATGACCGATGGGCAGGTGGGATTCCACGTCCCGGCGGCTCACGAAGACCCCTGCATAGAGGCCCAGCTCGCGGATAAAGCCCCAGCCCTTGCGGAGCTGAAACTCAGTAACGCACCCCTGCCGCCGCGGTTCCCGTCGGGTACCTTTGTCTCTGCGGACGGTCTCCTTATCAGCGATGAACTCCTCATGCTGCCGTTGTCGGGACCGCTGGATCTCTCTTTCTTCCTCCTGCTGTCGCTTCACTCTCTCACAGTGCTGCCAGGCGTTTCCGGTTTGGAGGTCGTAAGTCACGTCGTCCAGACGCTCCATCTCATCCCAGTCGATTTCTGGCAGTGATGGCTGGGACCCCTCCGGTGATCTCACTGAGGATCCATACTCTGCTGTGGCCTCCTGGCCTAGCTGGCATTCCGGACCGGGCAGGACCTCCTCAGCCTCCTTCGCCTCCACCTCCGCATCGGTGGGATCAGGTACAGCACTTTTGGTAGCATCCTCCGGTCGTCCCTCAGCCTTCTTCAGCAGTGATCTCGGGAAATCAGGAGACGGCGTTATGCTTGTAGGAGAGAACACCGCGTCCCACAGCAGCCGCTGTGTCTGGGCCCGCCAGCGTCTCTCCGTCTCCTTTAAATCTGTATGGCTCTGGCTCTGGAGCTTCCTTCTCAACTCCGCGTTCTCCTTCTGTAGCTCTAGTATGGCGGGGTCGGTGTCCCTATCCGGGAACAGCTCTGGCACAGGCCGTGCATCTTCAGGGAAGCAGGGCCGGTACGCCTCCGGTCCTCTGCACAAATTCTGCTGTCCTTCCGCCATCTCGTCCCAGGCCAGACTGTAGGTTCCATCAGGAACAGTCCGGTCTCTTCCGTGGAGGCGGGGTTTGCGTCTCCTCCTCTTCGGATAGAGGATGAAGAGGAGGCGGATTTCTTTAGCAGTGGGGCAGGACCGCACATTATAGTAGCATTTGGAGAGGACGGCCATATCTTTCGCGCCACAGGGGGGGTACACGCCCACGAATGCACGCCCACCTTCTTCACCAGCGCCTCAGGGCGCCAACTTGGCGGTAAAATGGCAGTATTTGGCGCCAAATGCAGCAAACAGTCTTTTTCACATAAAACAGTTCAATGGGCACACAGGACTCACAATTGCAAGTTTCGCATCCTGTTCGTGACGCCAAATTATTTGACTCACACCACAATTGTGGTTACCAGGGCTATGGGGTACTCGAGCCGAGCCCAATGATTTCCATGGGAGTTGTCACTGGCAGCGGGACTCGGTCCGTGGCCCTGGCAGTCAAGCGATGGGGAGATTTACAGGGGATTATTAGGATAGGTAGTTCGTGACGCCACCTGTGGTTTCTGGTAAATTATACCAGCGCTGCTGTAAGGGTCTTCACAGGGGATGTTATGGGGCAGCTTGGTGGTAGGTCTCCCACAGGTGAGACGTGTCCCTGGAAGTCTATGGTGGTGATGATGCAGGGTGTAGATAAGGATTCAGTCACACACATTGCAGTTTCTTTCCATACCTTTACTGGCAGATGGTTCAAGCAGGTCCCGGGGAGCTGGTCGGGGTGGAGAGTGCACATTCGGGTAACCGCTGAGCAGGTTAGAGGCCTCCTTAACTTCAATATGTATGTGAGTCCAACTTGCCTGAAGCGAAGTTGACTCTGAACTCTTCAGCTTTCTCTGTAGCTGGACCGCCCGGCCAACATTGTGGTGGAGCCTTCTAAGTGGTGAGAACTAAGTCCTTACTTTTGTCGTGCACTTGACTCAAAGTCCCCGTTCTCCCTGACTCCGGTTACGTATTGACGCTTAGGGCTGCTCTCTGCGACCTGTAGTCCAGATGCCTCCGGTTTTCTCGTTACTATGCTTGAAACAGTAGCAACACTTCGGACCCCGGTGTCCGGCAATTTAGTGCAGGTAATCCAATACCTGTAGCACTTTCTAACTTCTTCCACTGCGCCCTTCGCCCTGCTTCCCGCTCTTAACATAAGCACTTGTAGCTTTCGATGGCGAGGTCAGCTTTCTCTAGGGCTCGCTGAGCAGCCCTCAGTATCCTCTAAGTCCCAACTGGACTGAAACTGAGCTGATCCTTCCGAAGACAGGAACCAGATTCCACTGCTCTCCCTCCTAGGTTGGCTGACTGACTAACCACCTCCACTACGTGTCACTCCCCCCTTATATCTCAGATGGGTGTGTCTGCAAGGGTGAGTGGCAGTGAATGCATATCAAGCGTTGCTGTTACCTTCCTGTGCACTCTCCTGGATTTTATGTGTGCCTGCGTAGCTGGGCTACACATCCCCCCTTGGTTAAACACAGCACTCCCGGGCTGTAAAAGAGAGAAAGAAAAACATTTTTGTTTTGCATTAAACATTAACATTTTAACACTTCCCATCCGGGAGGTAAGACTTCTTGAACGTTACAATTTGTACAATGAATAAATACAAAAGTATCAAAATATCAAGACATGCTCATAAATACAGGATACTTGTGGAGGACCCGCACCAAAAACCTCCCACGTGGGTCCTGGGTGGGCTGCAGGACTTCTGACTGCAGACCTCACTCTAGGCCACACCATACGGGTTTTTCTTCAGAGGTAGATATTGTAGATAGTAGTGGTTTCGTGTAAAACCAAGATGATGCACCGTAGTGCAACTATTTACATGAAAGTTTTTGGGCTGGCATAGTCCACGCCTCTCAGTCCATTGACATGGTTAACACATATATACACTTCAAGTATTCACATTATATTTTAACTGTATTGACCCAACCGGGGTAGTCTATGTATCTTATGCAATCATCACATTTATTCTTCAACTTTCTAAATTCTTTTTCCTTGTACCCAGCCGGGTATTCTACTTAATATATTAAAACATCATCATTCACATTTATAAAGTGCAATTTTCAAAATTTCTTTTATCAAATTTTATACAATTTTTAGATGCGGTAAACCCCTGTCTGGGTCCTACCGGTCTTCACTTTTACAACTCTCAATGACGTCTTCCACTCCTGGGGCTGGAACGACGCGATGCTCTTTTGACCTCATTACGAATAAGTCATGGCCCGATATTAACGTTTGCGTAGCCACAGTTCTTGTGTTAACGGGGGACCCAACGGGTATGTCCCTGCGGTAAGACACGGTTTGCGTCGCTGCAATGGCCACATTTACTTGCGATGCAGGATAGGGCGATGCAGAGTAGGTCGCCGTGTGTGATGCAGTGTAGATCGCCGATTGCGATGCTGGGTAGGTCGCCAATTGCGATGTAAAGCGGGTCGCTGTTTGCGATGCAGGGGGCGATGCCGGGGCACGGCCTGGTACGGTGGGAGCTCGGGACTGAGACGCTTCGGCACCGGCGTCGGGGACGGGGTCACTAACGATGGAGACGTTCAGGGCATACCACCCCTTCATACCCCAGTGACGGGTGTAACTCACAATGTCCCCATTCATCAGGTCCCTCCCAGGATGACCGATGGGCAGGTGGGATTCCACGTCCCGGCGGCTCACGAAGACCCCTGCATAGAGGCCCAGCTCGCGGATAAAAGCCCCAGCCCTTGCGGAGCTGAAACTCAGTAACGCACCCCTGCCGCCGCGGTTCCCGTCGGGTACCTTTGTCTCTGCGGACGGTCTCCTTATCAGCGATGAACTCCTCATGCTGCCGTTGTCGGGACCGCTGGATCTCTCTTTCTTCCTCCTGCTGTCGCTTCACTCTCTCACAGTGCTGCCAGGCGTTTCCGGTTTGGAGGTCGTAAGTCACGTCGTCCAGACGCTCCATCTCATCCCAGTCGATTTCTGGCAGTGATGGCTGGGACCCCTCCGGTGATCTCACTGAGGATCCATACTCTGCTGTGGCCTCCTGGCCTAGCTGGCATTCCGGACCGGGCAGGACCTCCTCAGCCTCCTTCGCCTCCACCTCCGCATCGGTGGGATCAGGTACAGCACTTTTGGTAGCATCCTCCGGTCGTCCCTCAGCCTTCTTCAGCAGTGATCTCGGGAAATCAGGAGACGGCGTTATGCTTGTAGGAGAGAACACCGCGTCCCACAGCAGCCGCTGTGTCTGGGCCCGCCAGCGTCTCTCCGTCTCCTTTAAATCTGTATGGCTCTGGCTCTGGAGCTTCCTTCTCAACTCCGCGTTCTCCTTCTGTAGCTCTAGTATGGCGGGGTCGGTGTCCCTATCCGGGAACAGCTCTGGCACAGGCCGTGCATCTTCAGGGAAGCAGGGCCGGTACGCCTCCGGTCCTCTGCACAAATTCTGCTGTCCTTCCGCCATCTCGTCCCAGGCCAGACTGTAGGTTCCATCAGGAACAGTCCGGTCTCTTCCGTGGAGGCGGGGTTTGCGTCTCCTCCTCTTCGGATAGAGGATGAAGAGGAGGCGGATTTCTTTAGCAGTGGGGCAGGACCGCACATTATAGTAGCATTTGGAGAGGACGGCCATATCTTTCGCGCCACAGGGGGGGTACACGCCCACGAATGCACGCCCACCTTCTTCACCAGCGCCTCAGGGCGCCAACTTGGCGGTTAAAATGGCAGTATTTGGCGCCAAATGCAGCAAACAGTCTTTTTCACATAAAACAGTTCAATGGGCACACAGGACTCACAATTGCAAGTTTCGCATCCTGTTCGTGACGCCAAATTAATTGACTCACACCACAATTGTGGTTACCAGGGCTATGGGGTACTCGGAGCCGAGCCCAATGATTTCCATGGGAGTTGTCACTGGCAGCGGACTCGGTCCGTGGCCCTGGCAGTCAAGCGATGGGGAGATTTACAGGGGATTATTAGGATAGGTAGTTCGTGACGCCACCTGTGGTTTCTGGTAAATTATACCAGCGCTGCTGTAAGGGTCTTCACAGGGGATGTTATGGGGCAGCTTGGTGGTAGGTCTCCCACAGGTGAGACGTGTCCCTGGAAGTCTATGGTGGTGATGATGCAGGGTGTAGATAAGGATTCAGTCACACACATTGCAGTTTCTTTCCATACCTTTACTGGCAGATGGTTCAAGCAGGTCCCGGGGAGCTGGTCGGGGTGGAGAGTGCACATTCGGGTAACCGCTGAGCAGGTTAGAGGCCTCCTTAACTTCAATATGTATGTGAGTCCAACTTGCCTGAAGCGAAGTTGACTCTGAACTCTTCAGCTTTCTCTGTAGCTGGACCGCCCGGCCAACATTGTGGTGGAGCCTTCTAAGTGGTGAGAACTAAGTCCTTACTTTTGTCGTGCACTTGACTCAAAGTCCCCGTTTCCCTGACTCCGGTTACGTATTGACGCTTAGGGCTGCTCTCTGCGACCTGTAGTCCAGATGCCTCCGGTTTTCTCGTTACTATGCTTGAAACAGTAGCAACACTTCGGACCCCGGTGTCCGGCAATTTAGTGCAGGTAATCCAATACCTGTAGCACTTTTCTAACTTCTTCCACTGCGCCCTTCGCCCTGCTTCCCGCTCTTAACATAAGCACTTGTAGCTTTCGATGGCGAGGTCAGCTTTCTCTAGGGCTCGCTGAGCAGCCCTCAGTATCCTCTAAGTCCCAACTGGACTGAAACTGAGCTGATCCTTCCGAAGACAGGAACCAGATTCCACTGCTCTCCCTCCTAGGTTGGCTGACTGACTAACCACCTCCACTACGTGTCACTCCCCCCTTATATCTCAGATGGTGTGTCTGCAAGGGTGAGTGGCAGTGAATGCATATCAAGCGTTGCTGTTACCTTCCTGTGCACTCTCCTGGATTTTATGTGTGCCTGTGTAGCTGGGCTACACATCTATATATATATATGTGTTCTATGTGTATATATCTATTCTTTTTGTTTTGATTGAAATACTATTCTTTTGGATCCATTATATGTCAGTTTTGCAAGCCTGCGAGAAATTCTCGCAAGTCGGATGAAAATCGGATGTTACAAGGTACACACACATGCGACTAAATCGCATCTTTGAAGGAAAATCGGATGACAGAAGGATGTGTGATGTTTGCATTTTGATCCGACAATCGACCGTCTAAAACGGACCGATTTTTTGTCGTTGTGTGTGACGCCGGTCTAAGAAGGCTAATAGATGGTTAAAATACCCTTTAAAACCCTTGTGCAAGTATGTTAACACAGCTGAAAACCGTTTGGTTGATTAGAGAAGCTATAAACCTGACCTTCCTTTGAGCTTGTTGAGAATCTGGAGCATTACATTTGTTGGTTCCATTAAACTCTCAAAATGGCCAAAAAAAAAGAACTTTCTTGTGAAACTCGACAGTCTATTCTTGTTCTTAGAAATGAAGGCTATTCCATGCGAAAAATTACCAAGAAACTGAAGAATTCATACAATGGTGTGTAGTACTCCCTTTAGAGGAGTGCACAAACAAGCTCTAACCAGAGAAGAAAGACAAGTGGGAGGCCCCGCTGCACAACTGAGCAACAAGACAAGTACATTAGAGTCTTTAGTTTGAAAAATTGACGCCTCACAGGTCCTCAACTGGCAGCTTCATTAAACAGTACACATTAAACGCCAGTGTCAACATCTACAGTGAAGAGGCGATTTGGGGATGCTGGCCTTCAGGGCAGATTGGCAAAACAAAAGCCATATTTAAGACTGGCTTAAATGAAAGGAAAAGATTAATATGGGCAAAAAACACAGACATTGGACAGAGGAATATTGGCTTTTGTTTTGCCAATCTGCCCTGAAGGCCAGCATCCCCAAATCGCCTCTTCACTGTAGATGTTGACACTGGCGTTTAATGTTACTGTTTAATGAAGCTGCCAGTTGAGGACCTGTGAGGCGTCAATTTTTCAAACTAAAGACTCTAATGTACTTGTCTTGTTGCTCAGTTGTGCAGCGGGGCCTCCCACTTGTCTTTCTTCTCTGGTTAGAGCTTGTTTGTGCACTCCTCTAAAGGGAGTACTACACACCATTGTATGAATTCTTCAGTTTCTTGGTAATTTTTCGCATGAAATAGCCTTCCTTTCTAAGAACAAGAATAGACTGTCGAGTTTCACAAGAAAGTTCTTTTTTTTTGGCCATTTTGAGAGTTTAATGGAACCAACAAATGTAATGCTCCAGATTCTCAACAAGCTCAAAGGAAGGTCAGGTTTATAGCTTCTCTAATCAACCAAACGGTTTTTCAGCTGTGTTAACATACTTGCACAAGGGTTTTAAAGGGTATTCTTTAACCATCTATTAGCCTTCTTACACAAGTTAGCAAAAACACCAAAATAACATAAGTACAACTGGAGTATTATGTACTGAGAATTCATACGAATGGTGTGCACTCATACCCTTAGAGGAGTTTGCACAAACAACTCTTACGCATAGAATGAGTTGTGTCACCACACATTAACTGAGTCATACAATGTATCTGTACATTATGTCTTAGTTATGAAAAATACTGCTCATTCATTGTCTAATAGGAGTTGATAACATACTCATTAACTGCCCATTCAACTCTTAGGAGTAGGTTCATCATACTGCTCATTCACTGTCTATGGAGTGGTGTTCACACACTCATACGCTCCATTCATGTCTATAGGAGTGGTGGTCAAAATGCTCATACTGCTCCATTCATTGTCTATGGAGTTGTGGTCACAACACTCACTACTGCTCCATTCATGTCTATAGGATTGGTGTTGTCACATTGCTCACTACTGCTCCATTCACTGTCTATAGAGTGGTGGTCACACATCACACAACTGCTCCATTCACTGTCTATAGGAGTGGTGACACACTCCTTACTGCTCCATTCATGTCTATAGGAGTGTGGTCACACCATTCATACTGCTCATTCACTGTCTATAGGATGGTGGTCACACATCTACTACTCTCCATTCACTGTCTATAGGGTGGGGTACTGTCGCTATTACTGCTCCATTCATGTCTATGGGTGTGGTCACCACACTCATACTGCTCTATTCACTGTCTATAGGTGGTGAGCACATGCTCACTACTGCTCCATTCACTGTCTATAGGGTGGTGGTACACACATCATTACTGCTCATTCATGTCTATAGGAGTTGTGTCGCACATGGCATACTGCTCCATTCACTGTCTATAGGGTGGTGGTCACACATGCTCACTACTGCTCCATTCACTGTCTATAGGAGTGGTGGTCACACATGCATTACTGCTCTTCACTGTCTATAGGATTTTGGAGTACACACACCATACTGCTCCATTCATGTCTATAGGTGGTGGTCACACATCTCATTACTGCTCTATTCACTGTCTATAGGAGTGGTGGTCAACACACTCACTACTGCTCCATTCACTGTCTATAGGTGTGTGGTAACTCTTAGCACACACAGTCTTAAGTGGTACTTATTACCTCTATTCCTGTCTATAGGAGTGGTGGTACACACACCATACTGCTCCATTCATGTCTATAGGTGTGGTGGTCACACATGCTCACTACTGCTCCATTCACTGTCTATAGGTGTGGTGGTCACACATGCTCATACTGTTATTCACTGTCTATGAGGAGTGGTGGTCCACATCTCACTACTGCTCCATTCACTGTCTATAGGAGTGGTGGTCACACATGCGCATTACTGCTTATTCACTGTCTATAGGAGTGGTGGTCACACACATTACTGCTCATTCACTGTCTATAGGTGTGGTGGTCACACATGCTCACTACTGCTCCATTCACTGTCTATAGGGTGGTGGTCACACATGCCATTACTGCTCTATTCACTGTCTATAGGAGTGGTGGTCACACACACTCACTACTGCTCCATTCATTGTCTATAGGTGTGGTGGTCACACATGCTCACTACTGCTCCATTCACTGTCTATAGGTGTGGTGGTCACACATGCTCACTTACTGTTCCATTCACTGTCTATATGTAGGAGTGGTGGTCGCACATGCTCACTACTGCTCCATTCACTGTCTATAGAGTGGTGGTCACACATGCGCATTACTGCTCTATTCACTGTCTATAGGAGTGGTGGTCACACATGCGCATTACTGCTCTTACTGTCCATTCATTGTCTATAGGAGTGGTGGTCACACATGCTCATTACTGCTCTATTCACTGTCTATAGGAGTGGTGGTCCACACATGCGCATTACTGCTCTATTCACTGTCTATAGGAGTGGTGGTCACACATGCTCATCTACTGCTCCATTCACTGTCTATAGGATGTGGTGGTCACACATGCTCACTACTGCTCCATTCACTGTCTATAGGTGTGGTGGTCACACATGCTCACTACTGCTCCATTCACTGTCTATACTGTAGGAGTGGTGGTCGCACATGCCACTACTGCTCCATTCACTGTCTATAGGAGTGGTGGTCCACACACATCACTACTGCTCCATTCACTGTCTATAGGAGTGGTGGTCACACATGCTCACTACTGCTCCATTCACTGTCTATAGGAGTGGTGGTCACACATGCTGCATTACTGCTCTATTCACTGTCTATAGGAGTGGTGGTCACACATGCGCATTACTGCTCCATTCACTGTCTATAGGGTGGTGGTCACACATGCTCATTACTGCTCTATTCACTGTCTATAGGAGTGGTGGTCACACATGCGCATTACTGCTCTATTCACTGTCTATAGGAGTGGTGGTCACACACACTCACTACTGCTCCATTCACTGTCTATAGGAGTGGTGGTCACACATGCTCACTACTGCTCCATTCACTGTCTATACTGTAGGAGTGGTGGTCACACATGCGCATTACTGCTCTATTCACTGTCTATAGGAGTGGTGGTCACACACACTCACTACTGCTCCATTCACTGTCTATAGGAGTGGTGGTCACACATGCTCACTACTGCTCCATTCACTGTCTATACTGTAGGAGTGGTGGTCGCACATGCGCATTACTGCTCTATTCACTGTCTATAGGAGTGGTGGTCACACACACTCACTACTGCTCCATTCACTGTCTATAGGTGTGGTGGTCACACATGCTCACTACTGCTCCATTCACTGTCTATACTGTAGGAGTGGTGGTCGCACATGCGCATTACTGCTCTATTCACTGTCTATAGGAGTGTGGTCACACACACTCACTACTGCTCCATTCACTGTCTATAGGTGTGGTGGTCACACATGCTCACTACTGCTCCATTCACTGTCTTACTGTAGGTGTGGTGGTCACACATGCGCATTACTGCTCTATTCACTGTCTATAGGAGGTGGGGTCACACACACTCACTACTGCTCCATTCACTGTCTATAGGAGTGGTGGTCACACATGCTCACTACTGCTCCATTCACTGTCTATACTGTAGGAGTGGTGGTCGCACATGCGCATTACTGCTCTATTCACTGTCTATAGGAGTGGTGGTCACACACACTCACTACTGCTCCATTCACTGTCTATAGGTGTGGTGGTCACACATGCCACTACTGCTCCATTCACTGTCTATACTGTAGGAGTGGTGTCGCACTGCTCACTATAGCTCCATTCACAGAGATGACTTGCCTTTCCCCTTCCTGGGATGATGGTGGTCTCACCAACCAGACCCTCAGTGATCACACATTCCTCATCTATCCTG
The DNA here is from genome assembly GCA_033576555.1 of Oophaga sylvatica. Taxonomy (NCBI): domain Eukaryota; kingdom Metazoa; phylum Chordata; class Amphibia; order Anura; family Dendrobatidae; genus Oophaga; species Oophaga sylvatica. The sequence continues at coordinate 15,346 of JARQOD010011697.1, forward strand.
TTGATAGGTCACATGTACCATTTATAAGACTATCTCTTTATCTGTAGCCCCTTCTCTATCCTGACCTTCTACGGCACTACTATATGGGCACAGAATAGCCTTTCTTATTTTGGCTTTGACTGGCACTATTATAGAATAACGTATGGCATTGATACAGTAACAATACTAATGCGTAATATAGGTGAGGCAATGTTCTCACCTACATTGGTAATACCGCCATACTTGTACACAGTGCTTTACTTGGCGGTATATATAGCGGTTTTTGGGTATAAACATTTTGTTCAAACTGTATTACAGTAGCGCCTTATCCGGCTCCCATTTATTACTGACCATGTCGATATCACCGGTCATACTGGATATGGCAGAGCCCGTCTCCTGCCGCCTTGTGTGCTCCTCCTCGTGGGCACATAACCTTCACACATTGCTTCATCCCACAGATTAATAATTCCATTATTACAATATGTACATTTTAATGGAAGTGAATCCTATTTTTGGGACGTCATCATTGAGTTACCTGAATACCCGACCATGAGATTCCGCCTCCACCAGACTCTGTAGAACTTTCTAGTCCGGAGACTCCGGACATTCTATGGACCTTCTCTGCCATCTAGTGTTCATATGGTGGAAGTGACAATGAAAGGGTCGACAAGAAAATCAGAATTCTTTAAATTACCATAAATTGTTTGCTTTTTGTTCTGCACACAGCGCCACACTATACATCCAGTCTGTATCTGGTACTGCAGCTCAGTACCAGTCACTTGACTCCAATGCCTCGCCTACTGTATCCTCACCCATCTCTTGTAGATTGTGAGCTCTCGCGGGCAGGGTCCTCTCTCCTCCTGTACCAGTCGTGACTTGTATTGTTAACCCCTTAAGGACAGAGCCATTTTGCAGCTTAATGACCGGGCCAATTTTTACAATTCTGACCAATGTCACTTTATGAGGTTATAACTCTGGAACGCTTTAACGAATCCCGCTGATTCTGAGATTGTTTTTTCGTGACATATTGTACTTCACGTTAGTGGTAAAATTTCTTTGATATGACTTGTGTTTATTTATGAAAAAAACGGAAATATGGCGAAAATTTTGAAAATTTAACAATTTTCAAACTTTAAATTTTTATGCCCTTAAATCAGAGAGATATGTCACACAAATTTCTTAATAAATAACATTTCCCACATGTCTACTTTACATCAGCACAATTTTGGGACCAAAATTTTTTTTTGTTACGAAGTTATAAGGGTTAAAAGTTGACCAGCGATTTCTCATTTTTACAACACCATTTTTTTTTAGGGACCACATCACATTTGAAGTCACTTTGAGGGGTCTATATGATAGAAAATACCCAAAAGTGACACCATTCTAAAAACTGCACCCCTCAAGGTGCTCAAAACCACATTCAAGAAGTTTATTAACCCTTCAAGTGCTTCACAGGAACTGAAGCAATGTGGAAGGAAAAAATTAACATTTAACTTTTTTTGCAAAAGCTTTACTTCGGAACCAAGTTTTTTTATTTTCACAAGTGTTAAAAGAAAAAATGAACCACAAAATTTGTTGTGCAATTTCTTCTGAATACTTCGATACCCCATATGTGGGGGTAAACCACTTTTTGGGCGCGTGGCAGAGGTCGCAAGGGAAGGAGTGCCGTTTGACTTTTTCAACGCAGAATTGGCTGAATGCCATGTCGCGTTTAGATAGCCCCTGATGTGCCTAAACAGTGGAAACACACCCACAAGTGACCCCATTTTGGATACAAGACCCCTTAAGGAACTTATCTAGATGTGTGGTGAGAACTTTGAACCTCCAAGTGCTTCACACAAGTTTGTAACCTAGAGCCGTGAAAAAAAAAAAAATTTTTTTTCCACAAAAATGATCTTTTCACCCCAATTTTTAATTTCCCAAGGGTAATAAGACCGCAAAAGTTTTTGTGCAATTTGTCCTGAGCATGCTGATACCCCATATGTGGGGGTAAACCACTTTTTGGGCGCACGGCAGAGGTCGCAAGGGAAGGAGCGCTGTTTGACTTTTTCAACGCAGAATTGGCTGGATGCCATGTCGCGTTTAGAGAGCCCCTGATGTGCCTAAACAGTGGAAACCCCCAACAAGTGACCCCATTTTGGAAACTAGACCCCTAAGGAACTTATCTAGATGTGTGGTGAGCACTTTGAACCTCCAAGTGATTCACACAAGTTTATAACGTAGAGCCGTGAAAATAAAAAATCATATTTTTTCCACAAAAATGATCTTTTCACCCCAATTTTTATTTTCCGAAGGGTAACAAGACCCCAAAAATTTTTGTGCAATTTGTCCTGAGCATGCCGATACCCCATATGTTGGGGTAAACCACTTTTTGGGCGCACGGCAGAGGTCGCAAGGGAAGGAGCTCCGTTTGACTTTTTCAACGCGGAATTGGCTGGACGCCATGTCGCATTTGTAGAGGCCCTGATGTGTCTAAACAGTGGAAACCCCCCACAAGTGACCCCATTTTGGAAACTAGACCCCCTAAGGAACTTATCTAGATGTGTGGTGAGCACTTTGAAGCCCCAAGTGCTTCACAGAAGTTTATAACGCCCGGGCGTGAAAATAAAAAATCATATTTTTTCCACAAACCTGATCGTTTAGTCCCCAATTTTTTATTTTCACAAGGGTAACAGGAGAAATTGGACAACAAAAGTTGTTGTACAATTTGTCCTGAGTATGCTGATACCCCATATATGGGGGGGGACCACTGTTTGGGCGCACGGCAGGGCTTGGAATGGAAGCAGCACCGTTTGACTTTTTCAAACCAAAATTGGCTGGAATTGAGATTGGACACCATGTCGCGTTTGGAGAGCCCCTGATGCGCCTAAACAGTGGAAACCCCCCACAAGTAACACCATTTTGGAAACTAGACCACCTATGGAACTTATCTAGATCCACTGTGAGCACTTTGAACCCCCAAGTGTTTCACAAAAGTTTATAATGCCTGGGTGTGAAAAAAAAAAAAAAACAATTTTCCACAAAAATGATTTTTTAGTCCCAGATTTTTGATTTTTCACAAGGAAATTGGACCCCAAAAGTTGTTGTCCAATTTGTCCTGAGTACGCTGATACCAAATATGTGGGGGGGGGGGAAACTGTTTTGGCGCACAGCAGGGCTTGGAAAGGAAGTAATAACGTTTTGGAATGCAGACGTTGGTGGGGGTCATGTTCCGTTTGCAGTGCCCCAGATGAGCCTAAACAGTGGAAAACCCCCACAAGTGACCCCATTTTGGAAACTAGACCCCATAAGGAACTTATCTAGATCTGTGGTGAGCACTTTGAACCTCCAAGTGTTTCACAAAAGTTTATAATGCCTGGGTGTGAAAAAAAAAATCAATTTTCCACAAAAATGATTTTTTAGTCCCAAATTTTTGATTTTTCACAAGGAAATTGGACCCCAAAAGTTGTTGTCCAATTTGTCCTGAGTACGCTGATACCAAATATGTGGGGGGGGGAAACTGTTTTGGCGCACAGCAGGGCTTGGAAAGGAAGTAATAACGTTTTGGAATGCAGACGTTGGTGGGGGTCATGTTCCGTTTGCAGTGCCCCAGATGAGCCTAAACAGTGGAAACCCCCCACAAGTGACCCCATTTTGGAAACTAGACCCTTAAGGAGCTTATCTAGATGTGTGGTGAGCACTTTGAACCCCCTAGTGCTTCACAGAAATTTATAAACGCAGAGCCATGAAAATGAAAAATCATTTTTTTTCTCAAAAATGATTTTTTTAGCCGGCTATTTTTTATTTTCCCAAGGGTAATCGGAGAAATTAGAACCCCAAAATTGGTGTGCAATTTGTCCTGAGTACGCTGATACCCCATATGTTGGGGTAAACCACTGTTTGGGCGCACGGCAGGGCTCGGAAGGGAGGGAGCGCCATTTGACTTTTTGAACGCCACATCGTGTTTGGAGACCCCCTGATGTGCCTAAATAGTGGAAATCCCTCAATTCTAGCTCCAACCCTAATCCCAACACACCCCTAACCCTAATCCCAACCCTAATCCTAACCTAAATCCCAACCCTAATTCCAACCCTAATTGTAACCCTAACCTTAATTATAACCTTAATTATAACCCTAACTCTAATTGTAACCCTAACCCTAATTTTAACCCTAACCCTAATTATAACCCTAACCCTAAGGCTAGGTTCATTTTGCGTTTTACCAGCCCGTTCAACACATAGCGTTGACGGGCTGGTAACGGTATAGCATAACGCGATCGCATTATGCTATACCCGCTAGCGCAGAGGAATCAGCAGATGATTCATCTGCGCTAGCGGTGACGGAGCCCAAACGCTGCAGCCCGCGTCCGAGGCTCCGTCACTGAATGATGGCACGTCGCAAACGCATGCCGCTTTACGGCATGCATCGCGATGCGCCCTCAAATGGGGGTGAATGGCAGCGTTAACGGACTGCGTTACACCGCGTTATACCGCGGTGTAACGCAGTCCGTCTAACAAACTGCCATAACGCAGTATGAACCCAGCCTAACCCTAACGCTAATTATAACCCTTACCCTAAGGCTGCTTTCACACTTCCGGCGGGCGCCTGTCGGCGCCCCCGGCATTTTGCCGCAGCGCCGCATCAGAAAACCTGATGCGCCGCCGGCGGCCGCATGCGATTTTTTGCCGGATGGTTTCTGATGCCCGGAGACATCAGAAACCATCCGGCAAAAACAAAAAACGTTACATGCAGCGTTTTGTCCGGCCGCCGCAATGTACATTTGCGCCGCATCCGGACAAAACCGCATGCAACGCATTGACATGCGGCGCCATCCGGCGCTAATGCAAGTCAATGCAAAAAAAATGCATGCGGCACATCAGATTTTCTGATGCGGCGCTGCGGCTAAATGCCGGGGGCGCCGTCAGGCGCACACCGGATGTGTGAAACCAGCCTAATGCTAACCCTAACCCTAATTATAACCTTAACCCTAATTATAACCCTAACCCTAATTATAACCCTAACCCTAACAGAAAAATGAAAATAAATATAATTTCTACTTTTTATTATATGTCCCTAACTAAGGGGGTGATAAATGGGGGGGTTATGTACTGTTTTTTTTATTTTGATCACTGTGATAGCACTGCGCATGCGCCCGCCATTTTTTTTTTTGCAGGGAGAAGAAGCCGGGATCCTGGGCCTGCGGGAGGACGGAGGACACCGGTAAGTATATGGGGGGCGATCGGGGGACCGGGGGACCCTCATTTTCTCCCCTCTGATGTGCGATCACATCAGAGGGGAGAGAAATCATTTTTTTTTTTTTTTTTTTTGCGATCGCGGCTATGCTTGCATAGCCGCGATCGCAACACCGGGATCGGTGAATACCGACCCGGATCATGTTCTCTGGGGTCTCGGCTACCCCCGGTAGCCGAGACCCCAGAGAATATTTGCCCATCCCCCCACCAGCACAGCGGCACATAGCGGCGGGCGCACTGGGCATGCGCCCACCATTGTCTTAACGGCGCCGGCACCGGGGGACACCGGAGGGCCCGGGGGCCACATGGATCTTATTGGGGGCCACATGGGGGTCCTGGGGACCCTTTTTCTCTGTCCTCTGATGTCCGATGACATCATTAACGGCGCTGTGGTTTAAGTACCCTTAATGACCGCCGTTAAAAGGCGTATCGGCGGTCGTTAAGGGGTTAAAGATTACTGTACTTGTATTTATTATGTACACCCCTTCCTCACATGTATCGCACCATGGAATAAATGGCGCTATAATAATAACTAATAATACTAATAATAATAATAAATAATAATGCAGAATCTGCGCCAGGGCTCCCACCTATCACTTGCCGTTTATTATATTAGTGCCTTCTTATGTAGCAGAGGGGTCTTTAGACAACCCCCGAAACCTTATAGCTGTCCATTGGGTGCAGAAGTGCCACATTCCTATGAGCACCCAACTTTCCCAAACTTCTGAATGTAAGTAACTTTGTTATGTGTCTGTACAACAATTTAGCTTTTTTTTGCCTTTTATGTCTTATTAGGACCCATAGTAAACGTTGGGCTTGTTCTACCCCGCTACGTCTATCATGGTCCCTAATGGAGGGATTTTAGGAGTTGTGCCCATTAAAATCCTTGGAGCTCTCCTAAAGTCATAGGGGCTTTAGATTCCGCCCTGTAAAAATATTTTCTGTCTTGTCTCTGATATTATCAGGAAATTACAGCAGAGCAAAAGGTTCAAGGAAGTGTTGACATGGGGACATTGTAGCAGACCTTTTTCCATAAGAGGCCCCATAACTGTAAATTCTGATACAGGAATAAGAAAGCTATTCTTTTTCCATTTTAGATTCCATGAACAAGAAGGGCTATCATGGGGACACTGCTACAGCAAGTCCTTCCACACTGGAGGCCTCTATCTGTAAAAGTCAGAGAACTAAACAAAATCAATGTTTTTGTGGAAGTTATAGCTTCTAGTGCACAGGGCCAGGAAGAGTTGTCATAGGTACTAGTACAAAAGCTTTTCTAAAAAATGAATTCTAATAATGAAATGAAAGGTTTAAACACCGTTAAGTTATCAATGGTGGAAATAACATCTTAGGCCCGGGGGGACAGGAAGTGTGATCATGGGACATAAACTTTTTTTGAAATAAGGTTTTAATTTTTAATTTCTGGAAAATAATTTTTTGGGACATAATGGATATCAAAAACTTCACGCAGATAAGGGGATTGTGGGGGGCTGACAAAAGCCAAGGACCACTGAGCAGAAGTATGTAAGTACATGGGCTCCCGGGGGCTCCTATAGTTCTAAGGACACAAGGTCCCTTAACCCTAGCTGCGTATTGGGGGCCTTTTAGGCCCCCCTGCTTACTTTTTTGCTATTATATGCAAAAATTTTAAAGTTAGAATTTTGAAACTCCAGGTAATCCTCAAGTATGTCGTTGTTTGTAATATCCAGTTGTTCATATAATTTTTTTCATAGGCATTTTGGTTGTAAAAATGCTTTATTGGTGAAAACCACATCTTTTGGGGCCTCAGTTTGGGTTTTTCTCTCAATTACTTTTTCTTGCCTAAAGTGGGGGAGGGGGCCCGGGGGTGGGTAATGCCTATGGAAAAGTCATTGGTTTTTTTAAGGGGGAAAAAAGGC
>JARQOD010011698.1:0-22444 GCA_033576555.1 Oophaga sylvatica
CGACTTTGGCGCTCAATTCGACGACCGCATGGCCGACTCACGCTATGGTTGTGTTTTGGCCAACGAAATCCGACTTTGGCGAAAGTCAGCGACTTTTGATTCTGACCGACTGTTTTGCTCAACTCTAGTTTTTATTTAATTTTAAGGTAAGCCCGGGGGCCCGGCAGTCAGCAATTCTCAGATAGGGCTGGAACGGACACAACTAGTGTAGGCCCGGTTCATGATAGGATTTTGGAAGTGGAGGCTAGGAAAGGGTTAACTGGTGGTTCAGCACATCCACCAGAGGGACAGTTAGAGGGTATGGCTTGTAGTAATGGTCACAAGGTGTTGGAGTTGGTTAGGAATGGGTAATTTGTTATAGGGTGAGGGGTCTCTTAGGGTACCTTTATAGGTAGCGTAGGACCAGTGAATCAATAGCTGCCATTCAGGATCCAGAATCAGTGAAAATCCCGCCCACCCACCCCTCTTATTTTGGTTGGTTCAGAACAAATTGCAGTGGTGTAGAGGATTCTGTTGCTATAATTATGCCATAGTAATCAGAGGTGAGGAGTTCAGGAATGACCTTGGTTAATGGGGGCAGAGTCACATCGGCGGTATAGTGACCCCTTCATCAATAAGGGGTTAGTTTTCGCTGGGACAGGAAATTGTTGTAGGGACAATACCATGACAGTTTGTTGGAGCGATGTGGCTGGGGTTGTTGTATCCGATACTGTACAGTGTTTATGGCCATCCCGATCTCCGCAGGGCACTAATAGTGTTTGTTATATATGTTGCCTTTAATAAAGGCTGCCATCGCCATATGTTTCCATCGTCACTCAGTGTTATGTCCACCCACCTCTCACGATTATTATCCTGCAGAATGACTAAGTGCATGGGATGGGCAGGATCTTATGATGCAATATGATACTATTTTACCTTCTAAAGCCCAATTTGAGATTTCCAGCTCAGCATGACGTTATAGAAATATTGTTACCAAGGAGCCAATGGGTAAATACAAAAAAGGAGGAGGCAGACAATAAATATATCCACCATTGACGTGTGTCATATTTGCATTGAAGAAGCTGCGATGTTCGTGTTAGGAAATCTTAACTCGGCCTGACCTTTTGTCACATTATATTGTGCGTGATTCTGTCATTCAGGCAACTCCAGGTTGCGCCCTCGTAAATATTGTACTCTGTCGTGTAATGTACAAAAGGGGAAATGAGTTGGCAAAGTTCTCATGTGCTGGAGAGAAAAACTGTGTTATTGCTCTTCTGGTAAAGTTCATCTGCTTTATCCGCTGTCCTTCTTCAGGATTGTCAGCTCAGCTTTCTGTTGCCAATCATTGACTTTAGTTTGCAAATTTCTCACAAAATAGAAAATCTAATTATGCACTATAGGTACAGTGACTCAACTAATATATATATAAATTATAAAGGATACCTGATGCACATGCAGTGACATGGAGAAGCTGAGCAGAATGGAAAATAGGTTTGTGGAAAAGATTGTAATTTATTAATTGAAATCCTTAGTGTTTGTATGTATATGAGTCCAGGGGGCAGTCATACTCAGTGATTGACAGCTATGTCTGCATGAATAGTCAGACTGTCAATCACTTGATTGAACCGCCCACTGGACTCATATGCATGCAAACACCAAAGATTTAAATAAATAAAATGCAATATTTACTGAATCTTTTCCCACAAAAATGTCTATCAATCTGATCTGCACCTCCTGCTCTATAAAATCCAGCCTGCAGAGCAGATGCAACAATTTCTCCTTATATTCTGTTGAATAGTGAAATCCCCTGTATGTTCCTAGAACGTAAGAAAATCGAACACATTCTTTTCAAGCTATACTAAATGTGCACTGAGAAAACAGCAGGCCATAGACCTATGCCCTCTGCAAGTAAACTCTGTATATTTGTATACTATTTGCAATGTATATAGAACTCATTTCCGAGGCAGATACAAATACTGTAGTGCGCATGTGCCAGGAAAGACCAAAGAGCGCCAATGACCTAGAAGTAAAGTCGGCGCATGCGCACACAGTACTTTGCTCTGCCTTCGGCAGGGAAGAGCAAGGGGCACCTGCACAGGAGCACAATGGAGGACATTGTGTGGGCGTGTCATCCACAAGAATCAGGGAAGGAGGATGGACCACCTTGTATGTACGTATAATAAAATCTGTTTTTTTGGATCTGCAGACTGGATTGGGGACTTTTTTTTACAGCGTTCTAGTATGCTGTAATAAAGGCCCTTATTGTAAAGGTGATTGCCGTACTTTAGGCTGGTTTCACACGTCCGTTTTTTTTCGGTACCGGAGATGACAGTGTCCGTGTGTGTAATACTTGCCACAAATGTGTGGCCATTGTGTGCTTCATCAATACCCCTTCCCTGGCACCAGGGAAGCAGTGGTACAGTAAGCGCTGTTCTCCAGCGCCGGGTACTGAAGACAGCTCTCATTATTCTCCCCTGCTCTTCCCGGCGATCAATGCCAGCAGGGAGAATGATGAGAGTTATATTCAAGTGAGAACAATGACAGCAGGCGACGGATGATGGACTGTTTACTGCCATCAGTCTACACCTGCTGCCGCTAATAACAGTGAGAGCAGGTGCAGCTGATGGGAATATTTCTCACTCGCCACCTGCGCTATAAATAAATAAAAAATCTAGGCTGGGGGGGTCAATATCCATGGCCCCTTACCAGCCTGAGAATACCAGCCCCCAGCTGTCAGATTTAGCAAGGCTGGTTATCAAAATGGGGGAGACGCCCAGGGCCAGCGTCAGCACCCGGTGCACCCGGGCAAGTGCCGGGGCCCTGAGCAGGCTGGGGGCCCACTCGACGTCAGGGACATTGGCACACTATGGGGGCCCGGTGTCTGTGCCCAGTGCCGACTCCCGTGAGTGGGTCCCCCTACTTGCTCAAGGCCCTGTCATTTGTGATACTTATCTCTCCCCGTTCCATCACCTGCGACGTCTTCTGACTGTGACGTTAGGTCAGAGGACACTATGACATCGCGTCTGTGCACCCTCTGCCTGAACAGTCACAGTGCAGAGAGCTGGAAGATGGCGACGCTGAGGAGTCCAGAGCAGAGCAGCAAGGAGAGGTGAGTATTTCATATTATTTTTTTTATGTTTGGAGCATTATATAAAGGGACCATCATACACTGGTATGAGACCCATTATACAGTATAGAGCATTATATGGGGTCCATTATTCTGTGTGGAGCAATATATAGGGCCTATTATATACTGTATGGAACCATATATGTGGCTCATTATTCTGCATGGAGCAATATACAGTATGAGGCTCATTCTTTATGGAGCAACATATAGGGCTCATTATTCTGTATGGAGCAAAATATGGGGTCCATGATTCTGTATGTAGCAATATATGGTGCCCATAATACTGTACGGAGCATTATATGTGGCTCATTATACTGTATTGAGCATTATATGGGGTCCATTATTCTGTATGGATCACTATGAGGTGCCAATAATACTGTATGGAGCAATATATGGGGCTTATTATTCTGTATGGAGCACTATGTGGTGCCCATAATTACTGTATGGAGGACTATACTGTCCAATTTCTAATCTATTGTAGAATTTACAATAGATATCACTCATGTAATGTAAGAAGTGAAATCTTTGGCATTGAACTATACCTATATATCTCTGCCGTATCGGAGCATCATGAATTATGGTATGTGTTAAAGGGGCGCACTGGACTCTTTTGCCCGGGGCCCACGAAAACCTGGAACCTGCTCTGGGGACGCCACACCCGTTTTTTAAAATTATTTATTTGAATAATTTAAAAAAACAGCATGGGGACCCCTCTATTCTTGATAACCAGCCTTGCTAACTCTGACAGCTGAGTGTTGCAGTTCCCAACTGTGAGTTTTGCCTGACTGGCTAAAGAAAATACAGGGGAAGCCAAGCCATTTTTAAATTTCATTTATTTATTTATAGCACAGGCGGCGGGTGAGGAACACTCCAATCAGCTGTGGAAACACGCTGACATGTGCAGAGACTCATTCACTTAAGTGTCTCGGGTATGTGTGAAAACTGTCACCACACATGTTGGAAACATGGACTTATGAAAGAGGCCTTACATGGGGAAACATGATGACAGGTTCCCTTTACTAATGTAAAAGCCCTCTAAAAGTAGAATTCTGCATGGGGTATTCACAGTAGACATATCTAGGATACACCCACTTATACAATATAACTACACAACTTTCATACACTTTAATGTGAAAATGAAAATATATACACAACCAATTATTATTGCTTAAATATCTTTATTCAGCATTTTATGTACAAAATTCGCAAACTAGAAAAATCTCTAAAAACTGCCCACTAAAAAGAAAACATTGGAACAGCGCGGTATACACATGGCAGTGTAAGGGGGTACCTGCATGCCATGTCCGGAACTGAAGAGGCTGCATCCCCTGTTCCTGAGGGGAAGCTTTAATAAGACAGATCTTCCCCTTTTGCCTGGGGAAGCTCTAGCGAGACGGCGCAGCAGTGGGCAGATAAAAGGAAGAAGCAGCAGGTCAGTTTGGCGCCAATGGAGTACAGTGCGCAGTAAGGCATGTGACGCGCTTCGCTCTCCCTCCCCACACAGAGTGCCGGCGCCACAACAGGCCGCACAGAGAGGGTCCCCCGCCATCTGCAGGAGGTCCGCTGCACTGAGGGGAGCGGTGTGCTCAGCAGCAGCTTAGAGAGAGACCGCCCGGGTGTTCTGCAGCAGGACAGAACAGAGCCGTGCACACATAGCAGAGCCGTGCACACAGAGCAGAGCCAAGTCGTGCACACAGGGCAGAGCTGTGCACACAGAGCAGCAGTTAGAGAAAGGAGTGCTCCGTCCTGGGAGCACCAGCAGCGTGCAGGCCAGTACCCGTTTTCTCCCACCGCCAGCAATGGGATCTGAGAGAAAGAGACGTGCAGTGGGAGCCCGGTGACTACCATAAAGCAAGTTGCCAGACACTTCGGGTCCGTGAATACCGCGCGCGTGCCGCTTGAAAGAGACTGGGTGCATGACAGTTTTCTACACCCTGACTTTGCCAGTTTAGATTTGCCGAGCCACGTTGGGCTCGTACAGAACCGTGTCCCGTACCCTTGTCAGTCATTGTGAGTCGCACGTACCAGGGCTTATGGGGTACTCGGCACACTTCAATGGGGGAGAGGTCACGGTAGCGCAGCTCGGTCCGTTGCCCTGGGCGCTCATTCATAGGGGAATATTTACAGGGATTTAGAAATGTTCGTGACGCCACCTGTGGTTTCTGATCAGGGTGACCAGCGCTGCAGGGTGAATCCTCTGAGGGTTGTAACTGGGCAGCAAGGTGTTAAGTCTTCCACAGGTAAGACTGATCCCTCGAGGTATATGGCGGTGCAGGGGTGCAGGCAATAAGGCAGACACACACAATGAGTCTCTTTCCGTACCTTTACTGGTGATATTTGCAGGCACGTCCCGGGAGGCTGCTCAGGGTGGAGGATGCACGTCCAGTAATCACTGAGTAGGTTTAAGGCCTCCTTACTTCTTGATGTGTATGAGTTTCTAACTTGCATGAAGCTAAGTTTAACTCCGTGTAGAACAGCTACCCCGGCTGACATTGTGGTGGAGCCTTCTTTTGGACAGAACTAAGTCCTCTATGGCTGATCAGGCCTGACTCCTGTTCTTCCTGACCCCGGTTACGTATTAGCACTGAAGGGCCCCTCTGCGACCTGAAGTCCAGCAGGGTCTCCGGTTTCTCCCACTAGCCGTGAAGGTTCTAGCAAGCTCGGACCCGATGTCCGGTTGTGCAGAGTGGAGGTAAGCTATCGTTGCTATTTCTCCTCAGTCACTCTCTCTCTCTTTGTCCACTCGCCTGTCGCCCTACTCACACCTTTAACATAAGCACAGGCAACAGTAGGTGTCAGCTTCCTTCTCTTCACCGCTTTCTAACAGTACCTCAGTTTGCTCGATGTTACAAGTACTGCAGTTCCCCTTCCTTCACTTCTTTCTTAGGCTCTGTCCGAAGCAGCTATCAGGACCTTCCGTCAGACTGATCTGTGCACACTCCGAGAGTCACTTTCCACTTCCCTAGGGAACTAACAGTCAGCACGTTCTGAGTATCAGTTTGTCTCTCTGCTTCTGTCTCATCTGACAGGAATCTCTGTCTGCTCTGAGCTGTGCTCTGACAGGAAATCAACACTAGCTCAGACTGGCTGAACTAGCACTGGCTCTGGCTCTCTGGAATGTCTCAAAATGTCTACTGCTGCGTCTCTCCACACCCTTATATACTCTACAGGGCTCCCTCTGGTGGCACTATAGGGAATTGTGAAGTGTGAATGAATATCGGGTGAGTGTGAATTACCTTTCTGTGCATCCTCCTGGGTACATGTGGCACCAAGCTCAGCTGGGCTACACATCCCCCCCTAGTTATATTCAGCACTCCAGGGCTGAAAAAGAAAACAATTTTTTTTTATAATAACAACAATAACATAACTCTTCCCTTGCGGGAGGTAAGGACACTTCAAACGTTACAATGTGTACAAATGGCAATAGAAAAATATCAAATACTTTCACACAAATTAAATACAAGATTCTTGTGGAGGACCCGCACCAAACCTCCCACGGTGGTCCTGGGTGGGCTGCAGGACTTCTCCGCTGCAAACCTCACTCAAGGCCACACCATACGGGTTTTTCTTCAGAGGTAGAATGGCTTTACGTAAAACCAAGATGGGGCACCAAAGTGCCAAGTATTTACATTACACTTTTTGGGCTTGCAAAGTCCTCAGCCACGCAGTCCTTTAAAAGAAACACATTTCACATATCACATTACCCAACTGGGGTATACTACTTCAACATGTAAACATTATCATCATACAACATTCTCAATAAAGTGCAATTCTCTGCAAACTTTCTACAGTTCAGTAAACCCTGTCTGGGTCCTACTGTTCTTCTTTGAATATGGTTGCACCTTCCACACCTGGGGCTGGAAGCATGCGGTGCGCTCTGGAACGCATCACTAAGAGATCGTGTCCTGCTACCAGTGTCTGAGTAGCTACAGTCCTCTTTTCAATTTTGCGATTTGCTGGAGGCCTTACAGGTGCCTCTTCTAAGTACAGATTTGGCTCAATAGGGATCGCTGTAGCAGTCGCTATGCTCTGCAGCGTTTCCAATGGTGACGCATGCACATACAATGGCTCAGTAGAGGGCGCACTTGCAACTGTTGCGCTCTGTTGCGTTGCAGAATAGGACGCAGGATAGGATGCAGGTGCGCGGCCGGGCGCTGATGTGGCTGGGGCTTGGGACGCTGAGACACGGGGTACGTTTCCGGCTTCAGGGACGGGGTCACTGACTCGGGAGACATTCAGGGCATACCACCCCTTAAGACCCCAGTGCCGCGTGTAGGTGACAATATCCCCAACAATTAGATCCCTTCCCGGGTGTCCCTCTGGCAGGTGAGACTCCACATCCCTGCGATTAACAAAGACCTCCTGGTACAGGCCTGGTTCATGGATGAACCCCAGCCTCCCTGGAGTTTGAAGTCTCTAATGGCCCCCTGGCGCCGCGGTTCCCGGAGCGTACCTTTGTCTCGCCTGACGTTCTCCTTGTCAGCAAGATCTTTCTCCCGGTACCTCTGGCGAAGCTGCTGCGCCTCTCGCTGCTCCTGCTTCTGCCGATGCTCCTGCTCACGGCGTCGCCACTCATTCTCTTTCTGGGCGGCGTATTCCACGTCGTCCAGGAGCTCCATCTCCTCCCAGTCGATCTCCATCGCTTCGGACAGGATCTCATCCGGCGTCCCTACCGGGGGACTGCATTCCGCTGCGGCCTCTGATTCCAGGCCTGGCTGGCATTCTGGTCCGGGTAGGGCCTCCTCAGCCTCCTTCCCTCCCGCCGCGTCCTCGGCGGAGTCAGGATCGGCTCTTTTGGGGCCGGCCTCCGGTTCTTCATCAGCCGCTGGGTCCAGTGGTGGCGCGGGTGGCATTTGCGCATCTTGAGGGGAGAGCATCGCGTCCCACAGCAGCCGCTGTTTCAGGGCACGCCAGCTTTGCTCCATCGCCTCCATTTCTGCGCGGTGTCGGGCCATGTCCCTCAGCACCGCATCCACCTCCTCCACTTTCTGCATTCTCCGGTCATCCGCCC
This sequence comes from Oophaga sylvatica, assembly GCA_033576555.1. NCBI lineage: Eukaryota > Metazoa > Chordata > Amphibia > Anura > Dendrobatidae > Oophaga > Oophaga sylvatica. The sequence continues at coordinate 8,118 of JARQOD010011698.1, forward strand.
GACCTGGGGACGGTTCAGGCACAGGCAGCAGCTCTTCAGGGGAACGGGGTCTGCGCACCGCCATTCCTCCACACAGCGTCTCCTGTCCTTCCGCCATCTCACTCCAGGCCAGACTGTGTGTTTCATCTGGAACAATCTGGTCTCTTCCGTGGAGGCGGGACTTTCGCTTTCTCTTCTTAGCATAGAGGATGAAGAGGAGGCGGATCTCTCGTGCAGTGGGGCAGGCTCGGACATTATCATAGCACTTAGACAGGGCGCCCATCACTTTCGCGCCACGGGGGGGGCACGCCCACGAATGCACGCCCTTCGTCTTCACCAGCGCCTCAGGGCGCGAATATGGTGGCAAAATGGCGGAAAATGGCGCCAAAAGTCACAAAAACTGCACACAGTCTTTTTGCACAAAAACAGTTCACTTAGGCACACAGGACTCACATATAGTAAGCTTCGGATCCTGTTCGTGACGCCAAGGATGAATCGCACGTACCAGGGCTTATGGGGTACTCGGCACCGAGCCCGTTCACTTCAATGGGGGAGAGGTCACGGGTAGCGCAGCTCGGTCCGTTGCCTGGGCGCTCATTCAAAGGGGAATATTTACAGGGGATTTAGAAATGTTCGTGACGCCACCTGTGGTTTCTGATCAGGGTGACCAACGCTGCAGGGTGAATCCTCTGAGGGGTTGTAACTGGGCAGCAAGGTGTTAAGTCTTCCACAGGTAAGACTGATCCCTCGAGGTATATGGCGGTGCAGGGGTGCAGGCAATAAGGCAGACACACACAATGAGTCTCTTTCCGTACCTTTACTGGTGATATTTGCAGGCACGTCCCGGGAGGCTGCTCAGGGTGGAGGATGCACGTCCAGTAATCACTGAGTAGGTTTAAGGCCTCCTTACTTCTTGATGTGTATGAGTTTCTAACTTGCATGAAGCTAAGTTTAACTCCGTGTAGAACAGCTACGCCCGGCTGACATTGTGGTGGAGCCTTCTTTTGGACAGAACTAAGTCCTCTATGGCTGATCAGGCCTGACTCCTGTTCTTCCTGACCCCGGTTACGTATTAGCACTGAAGGGCCCCCTGCGACCTGAAGTCCAGCAGGGTCTCCGGTTTCTCCCACTAGCCGTGAAGGTTCTAGCAAGCTCGGACCCGGTGTCCGGTTGTGCAGAGTGGAGGTAAGCTATCGTTGCTATTTCTCCTCAGTCACTCTCTCTCTCTTTGTCCACTCGCCTGTCGCCCTACTCACACCTTTAACATAAGCACAGGCAACAGTAGGTGTCAGCTTCCTTCTCTTCACCGCTTTCTAACAGTACCTCAGTTTGCTCGATGTTACAAGTACTGCAGTTCCCCTTCCTTCACTTCTTTCTTAGGCTCTGTCCGAAGCAGCTATCAGGACCTTCCGTCAGACTGATCTGTGCACACTCCGAGAGTCACTTTCCACTTCCCTAGGGAACTAACAGTCAGCACGTTCTGAGTATCAGTTTGTCTCTCTGCTTCTGTCTCATCTGACAGGAATCTCCTTCTGCTCTGAGCTCTGCTCTGACAGGAAATCAACACTAGCTCAGACTGGCTGAACTAGCACTGGCTCTGGCTCTCTGGAATGTCTCAAAATGTCTACTGCTGCGTCTCTCCACACCCTTATATACTCTACAGGGCTCCCTCTGGTGGCACTATAGGGAATTGTGAAGTGTGAATGAATATCGGGTGAGTGTGAATTACCTTTCTGTGCATCCTCCTGGGTACATGTGGCACCAAGCGCAGCTGGGCTACACAATTGCAGCAGGGAACAGTGAGTGCTCCGGTCCCAGATCATCCGTACAGCGTAGGCCTACACCCAAGCAACACAACCGCCACCGCTGACAGAGACTGTGAGGAGAGTCGTGCAGGGGTCACGTTGGGCTCAGACGGTGCCGTGGCCCATGCTCCTCTGACCACATCAGTTTATGGGCTAGGGGCAGTGGAAGGTACTGGAGACCAATCACTGCTGTCACCAGAAGACGGGGCTTTGTTGCCCACAGGACCCTCCATGAAAAGACACCGCTCCAGCCGTTGCTGGCGCTATTGAGTTTCCAGTAGGAGTTACAGTTTAAGGAACTCCTGGCACGAGTACAACCAAACTGCCGTTATCTGAACCGTTGTCCTTCCACTCACCATATCCTTTACCTTTTGTACTGTTTAATTCCCTGTTTAACCCTTTGCCTCCCTGTGTGGAGTATTCCCCTGTTATTAAACCTGTTAACCCTAGCTCTGCCTCCTGTCCATCAATGCATCCCGGGTACCTGCATATTCTTACACTAGAAAGACCTATAACAACCCCAAACTGTATATTAGTGTACCTATTAAAATTAATATTTCCATGGGGAACGCCCTGTGAAAAGCATATATTCAATGTTATATTCAATTCCCCCTAGTGCCATGACTACCAAAACGTAGCCACATTGCCCTGTAGTCTCCCATACTCCAAGGACATACTGATAGGAAATTCTTACTGACCAGAAAAATGTGCTGCACCATGTTACATACAGACAGTGCTCATAGAGTGATGATTATTGTAACCCAATGGGGTAAAATTCCAGGTTCACCTGGTGTAAGGAGGATGTCCTTTGTCACTGTACATAGATCATTAAACCAAGGGGGCAATCTGATTTTGATGATGCCCCTTGTTAGTGTTCCTATTGGGCAGTCTGCCATGACAATTTTGACTCTAACCTAATTTTCGTGTGCGCATCGCTCCATGTATTCCTGCTCTTCCCCAAACATCAAAGCATGTTTATAGTGTAGTAACATACTGTGTGCCATTCCAGCGGCTGAACATTTAGTGACTACGGCATTGGCAAATACACTCTCACATGAAGATGTGTCCTGTGAAACCTGGACAGCTGAATGTTACGGAACAATGTTGTGAAAGATGAGCGGCTCGGGAATCAGCAATACAAACAGGATTGCGTAAAAAAACACGCAAAAGTGGTCTCAGCACACTCTCTTCCTAGATGCAGGGAACATAACATTGCCATTATTCTAAGCATTTACTCTTTGTTTATTATGAATGAAAGTAGTCATAAGTGCAGTAATGGACAAAATAATTACCTGGAGGAAAGCCGTCAGAGACAACACTATGTTGTGTTACCTTGAACAATGCCATTCTTTATTAATGTGTTTTTTTTAATTATTTTAGTTATTTTGGCATCTTAAATATGCACTCTGTACTCTGTAAGTAGGCCAGGCTCACCCTGCGTGTGGACACTTGGATTGGCTTATATGTATAATATATAGACGTCTATTAGGCTCAAATCACGCTAGTGTCATGGCTTCTTTCTGTATGGGATTTTCTAATAGACATTGATGGATCCTATTAACTTTAGTCTTTAAAAATTTCAATTTTGCTGCAGTGCTGACAAAAATACCAAAATGCAAATGTCTACATTAGTCAAGCCTTTCTGCTTTGGTGATAGACTAGGTTTTTAAAAGGCTTGTCACTTATTGGATATGGGAAACCTCTTAAGCCCCCGTCACACCAAGCGAGATCGCTAGCGAGATCGCTGAAGCGTCACCGATTTTGTGATGCAACAGCGACATAGCCAGCGATCTCGCTTAGTGTGACACGCAGCGACGACCAGCCCCCCTGCTGGGTATCGCTGATCGTCGCTGAATGTCCTGGACCATTTTTTGATCGTTGGTCTCCCACTGGCCAGCGCGCATCGCTGCGGGAGACCAACGATCAGCGAGCTGGTATCCGATGTACATATCGGGTAACTAAGGGCTGCGCGGCACCTAGTTACCCGATATGTACCCTGGATACCGGCTCCCAGCTTCTGCTGTAGAGCGCTGAGAGCCGGTACCTAGGGTACATATCGGGTAACTAGGTGCCGCGCAATGCTTAGTTACCTGATGTGTACATTGGATACCAGCGTGCTCGCTGGTCCTGATCGCTGGTGAGTCTGCCTATGTGACAGCTCACCAGCGATCAGCTAACGATCTCCCAGCGATCCGCTCCACTTCATATCGTTGGTGGGATCGCTGGGACATTGAAGAGTGTGACGGGACCCTTACTAATGGCCCCAGGGTGCTGAATTAAAGGGGATGTCCGGTCTTAAGTTATAAGTTTGCAGTCACTTCGTGCTGTGAGGAGCAGGTGGTCATGTGACTGCAAGTATGCAATTTTCTTACTCCCCGCCGCAGTCCAATTAGACTGTATCTGGCCTCGCTCCATACACTTGCATTGAGCGAGGTCACGTACATCTAGTCTGAATGTGACCGCATATTTGCAAATCCCACCACTGGAGAATCCTCACAGTGCGCATGCTGTGAGGATTGACAAGTTTGCAGTCACAGGGTGACTGCAGACTTGTAGTTTAAGGCTGTGGTTCCACGGTCCAGAACCACAGCGCTTTGGACGGAGCGGAAATTCCGCTCCGTCTAAGCCCCGCCCCCTTTCTGACGCGCGCTCTTTCCGGAGGTGTTCAGGACACCTCCGGAACACCTCCGGAAAGAACGCAGGGCTACATAGCCCTGTGTGAAATTCTGTTGCGGCGACGCACCGTCGCCGCAACACGCTAGGACATGCTGCGGTCTGAAAAGATGCGCCGCATGTCCGTTTACGCAGGTCTCCCCCTGCGTGTTGTTACGCATAGTGGAGACGGGATTTCTTGAAATCCCCTCCACTATGCTAACATCTGGACGCTGCGTGTTTGGCGCTGCGCCAGCGCACAGCGCCAAACAAGCAGCGTTTCCTGACCGTGGAAACTCACCCTAAGACCAGATCACCCCCTTAAATTAAAAAAAATCTATACTTACCTACTAGACTGGGGCTGCCCCTGTGCCTCAGCCCCGTGTCTGTCCAAGTGGAAAAAAACACTGTTGCTCTGCTTGGATGTAATTGTGAAGGCTGCAGCCGATCAGTGGCCGCTGATTGTCTAAGGCCGGAGTCACGCTAGCGATGAATACAGACGAGTGCTATGCGATAAAACATCGCATAGCACTCAGACCAGTATTAATCTATGGGGCAGTTCCCATCACCGTTTTTTTTCTTGGCCATATTCTACGTGCGAGTGAAATCGCAGCATGCTGCGATTGTCACCGACACTCGGCCGAGTCTTGGCTCACTCGCACCCATATAAGTCTATGGGTGTGAGTAACACAGCGCACATCACTCGGATATCATCTGAGTGCTGTGCAATATACGCCGACGCTGGCAATGGAGGAGATGGAGAACTTAGTTTCTCCGCCTCCTCCGCAGCTGTGCTCCGATCCGCTCTGTGTGAGAGTCTCACAGCACAGTAGAAGGACACCCAGCTCCCACACGCAGCAGAGCAGGAGCCGAAGGTCATTAGCATATCGCATTCGATGCTCTCGCATCGGATGCCACACGCAAGTGTGACCCCGGCCTAAGGCTGAAAGCGCCAGTCCAGGAGATTAGTATATTTTTTTAACTTATGCAGAATCCTGGGGCCATTTTTTTGAGGGGCTGTCCAGCACAGAACAACCCCTTCAGTGAAAGTCAATGGCAGAGGAGCAAACTCTATGGCATACAACCTCTAGATCCTTCAATGACCCATCACACATAATGTGACTAATCTGTACAATGTAGATGTGTTTTTTGCAGTAGATACAGTCACTAGTGTTGAGCGATACGATAATGCAAATATCGGCTATCGGCCGATATTAGCTCTATCGGCCTTTCGATAATTCGTTTCGATATTTTCGTCTTATCGAATACCGGAATCGGAAGTTCCCATAATTCTTTGAGAGGCAATGTGATTTTAGTCAGCCAATGAGGAATCCTAAGAAGTGTGGGCACATCCTGTAATGCTGCGGTCATGTTAACTAATGGCATGGCTGTGATTGGATGCTGAAATGATGTCAGAATGCACTATAAAAGGCGCCGCCGCCATTTTAGCGTCACTGTGCTGTGAATTCAGTAAGGGACAGAACGCTGCTGTGCTGACTCTGAGGGACAGTTAGAGATTGCGATTTAGTGTACTGTGCTGTAGGCAGGCTAGCACCAACCGCTGTGTAAAGCTTCCTTTTGCCTGCAGTGTTGTTTTAAACAGCTCTGCAAGGTGTGTGTGAGTGCAGGTGACGCTGCAGTTTGCTCTGCATGCAACGCTGTCTGTAGGCATCTGCACATGTCACTCACAGACTATTTTTTTTTTCCTTCAGTGTAATTCTTGCAGCTCATGCAATTTAACTATTAGTGTGACGCGCTTCCATCCGTATACAATACATTGGTTGCAAACACTATAGAAGTAGACAAAGGAGTAGCCTTTCACGATTGTGGACAGTTGTGTTTCAGTGTTCACTTCAGTCTGTGTTTTTTATTTTTTTGAGTGCACATCACGCTCCAGTTACTTGTTCAAGCACTGCTGCTTGTACTCTGCTGAGCGTGTCTCAGTGCCTCATCCTTTTTATTTCTCTCCAATTGGTTCTGCTCCATTCCATTTAAAATAAATATAAATCTATTAGTGTGACGCGCTTCCATCCGTATCCAATACATTGGTTGCAAACACTATAGAAGTAGACAAAGGAGTAGCCTTTCACAGATTGTGAACAGTTGTGTTTCAGTGTTCACTTCAGTCTCTGCGTAATAACCACACTTAGGCCTTATAACTTTTCTGACTTTCTTTATCAATCTACCAAGATGAAGAAGTCAGTGAGTAAGGCACGTGGTCGTGGCCGTGGAGTTTCAGCAGGGAGAGGACGTGGGATTCTGTGTCTGCTGCCGCCCTCAGTGACACAGCATCCACCATTTATCCCGTGAGCGTTCCTTTATGCGCACTTTGGTAGGAGCTCGGCGTGCCCCCTGCTGCGGGAAGAACAAATTGAAGCCGTTGTTGGTTGGATGGCAGCCAATGCATCGACTTCAATTCCTTCCACCTCCTCTCAGGAACACAACACTGTTGAGCAACCATCTGTCTGTTCACCGCCTGTCAAATTGCCAAGGCAGTCAGAGAGTTCTGTACAGGAGCCAGCTGAGTCTCTGCTTCTGTTCTCAGAATCTGTTGGCTCGCAAACACGGGCACAGGCAAGCAGCATTCTGCAATTTGAAGAAGAGGGAGTATGCAGTGATGCGCAACAGCTGTGTCTCTCTCAATCTGAAGAGGCGGGTGAGCCAGTGCCGATGGACAGCACACCGCAGAACGCATCTTATGATGATGATGAGACTCAGGTGCCAGGTTTTGTGGAGCATGGTGCTGCCCAGACCATCCAACAGCAGCAGGTGTTGGAAGAGGGTAGTGGAGATGATGAAGTCCGAGACCCAACATGGCGTGAGCAACAGGAAGGTGGTGGGAGCAGCTCTGAGGAAGAGATTGTCCCAACGGTACAAAGAGGAGGGAGAGGTAGGCTGCAGACTCGCTTGCCTGTAGCCTCCAGTTTGGCACCTGTTGGGAGCAGTTCTCTTAGAACTGTCAAAATTGGCGCTCCCATGACTTGCACTGCGTGGTCCTTTTTTGACAGACTTGTACATGATATTTGCTATGTTCAATGCAAGCTGTGTAAGCAAAAAGTTAAAGAGGTAAAAAATATCAGGAACCTGAATACCACAAATATGTGGACACATGTACGGACAAAGCACGTAGCTGAGTTCCAAAGACACACTGGAGATGTAGGCCAACCTACAGCAGCACCTACATCTTTAGGTCATGTTCGAGCCTCTACCTCCAGCTCTCACACACCTGTTTCGGCTTCCTCACAGGATCTCCATGGAAGAACCTCGGTCACTGTTGTCCATAGAGAAACTGTTATTCCACCCACTGCAGCAAGTTCACAGTCATCGTCACACTCCCAGAACAAAAAACAGCCATCGGTAACACAGGCATGGGATAAAAGACGGCCATACTCGGCAAACCATCCACGAGCACAGGCTCTGAATGCTGGCCTTGCAAAACTCCTGTCCCTTGAAATGCTGTCATTCAGGTGGTGGAGACTGACAGTTTCAGGAACTTTATGGCATAGGCAGTCCCACAATATAATGTGCCAAGCCGATTTTATTTCAGCAGGCAAGCTGTCCCTGCTCTGCAAAAACATGTCGAGGGAAACATTAAACATGCGCTACTAAACGCCGTCAGTAGCAGGGTCCACCTGACCACCGATGAGTGGACCAGTACCCATGGCCAGGGACGATACCTTTCCCTCACTGCCCATTGGGTCAATGTTGTGGAGCCAGGTACAGATCTTGCCAGTAGCGCTGTACGTGTTCTGCCAACTCCAAGGATTGCAGGAATCCAGTCTGTGCACATTGATTCCTCCTCCTACTCCAGTTCCTCAGAATCATCGCTGCACGAGCCGTCACGGTATACCTCCACATGGACCCGTGAACGCTTACCTGTTGCGACCAATATGAGCACAGCCGTGGCCAAACGTCAACAGGCCGTACTGAAATTAATTCCCATGGGGAATCAAAGCCACACAGCGCAGGAGCTCTGGGATGCCATCAAGCAGGAGAGCGATGTGTGGTTTTGTCAGCTAATCTCCAGCCAGGCTTGGTAGTGTGTGACAATGGCCGAAATCTGGTGGCAGCTCTGGGCCTTGGCAACCTCACTCACATACCATGTCTGGCACATGTGCTGAACTTGGTCGTGCAGAGTTTTTTGAGGGACTATCCGGATCTTGATGCACTGCTGCACAAGGTCCGCCTAGAGTGCGCTCACTTGCGACGTTCCAGCATGGCCAGATCGCGCATTGCAGCTCTGCAAGTCAGATTTCGCCTTCCTGAACATCGCATCATATGTGACGTACCCACCAGGTGGAATTCCACGTTACATATGTTGGAGCGGTTGTGTGAGCAGCAGCCAGCAGTAATGGAGTATCAGCTGCAACAGGCGCAATCAACTCGCAATTTGCGCCGTTCACACTTCACCACTACTGAGTGGGCCTCTATGAAGGACATCTGCGACGTTTTTGCGGGCGTTTGATGTCTCAACGCGGATGGCGAGTGCAGATGATGCACTACTCAGCATGACTGTCCCCCTTATCTGCCTGCTTCAGAAATCACTGAAAGCACTAAAGGAAGAGGTTTTGGAAGAGGTGGAGGATGAGGAGTCACAAATTCAATTACCTTCAGGACAGTCAGCGCAACGTGGTTCCTCACAAAGGGCTGGGCAGGGCTCACTTTGTGAGGAGGATGAGGAGGAGGAGGAGTCAATGGAGGAGGAAGAAATCCTACAGAGGGAGGTACACAACGCTCTAGTCAGTATGTAGAGCGAGGGTGGGGTGATGCAGAGGAGACAGAGATGACGCCTCTTCCAGAGGACAGCCTTTGTTGGCCAGTTGGGAGTCTGCAGCACATGGTTGATTTCATGCTTCAGTGCCTGAGAAACGACCGCCGCATCGCCCACATTCTCAGCACGTCAGATTATTGGGTGTACACCCTCCTAGACCCTCGCTACCGGGACAACTTACAAACCCTCATCACACCGGTGAACCGGGACCATAAAATGCAGGAGTACCAAGACACACTGGTGCAATCCATACTGTTGTACATTCCAGCCGAGAGAGGTGCTGCTGCTGCTGCTGCTACTGCTTTACAAGCAGCTCTGTGCGTCGAGGCAGTGTAGACACCTCTACAACAAGAGGGATCAGAAGCAGCGCCTCTGCACAGGGCAAGAACTGTATGTTACAAATGTGGCAAAGTTTTGTGACAGCGCCAGAAGGTTACACCATCCGAGACGGCTCCAGTCACCAGGAAGAAACGTTTCCGTAAGATGGTGACAGACATACTTGGCTTTCCCTCTAAGTGTACTCCCAGATGCCTCTTCCCCTTTCAAATTTTGGGTCTCTAGTTGGATACATGGCCGAGCTTAGCCAGTATGCATTGGAGGTGTGGCTTTGCCCTGCTGCCAGTGTATTATCTGAGCGTGTCTTTAGTGCTGCAGGTGGTGTAGTAACAGACCGTCGCATGGACTATCCTCAGAGAATGTAGACCGGCTTACTTTTCTGAAAATGAACAAAGGCATGGATCTCACCTGAATTTGCCTGTCCGTTTTTCAGATTAAATAACTGTTTGGCAACGTTTTCCTGTCTCTGTTATGTTCATCTTTCTACCACCTGAACTCTACTCCCTGGGCTACAACACCGCCATTTGTTGCTGTAAAGTAATTGGCAGGGGTACTGACTCCTGGCCAGCCTGGTTACAGCACGACAGCTGTTTCCTGGCAGTTTGTGAACGTCAATTATCCTCCAATAAGTTGTGCTGTCGTGTTGCATTCGGGTTAGCCGACTCTATGGTGCCTGCAGTTTAGGTGATTCCTATGTGTGCTGTGGGATATAGTAAATAAAGGCGGTTTCCATTGTGACAATAGGATAAGCACCCACTGTAGGACTGTGTGATTCGGTAACTGCGGACGGCTTGCGTCCTGTCAACTTACATTTAATGGGTGCGTTCTTCTACCCATCCGGGGTCCAGTACGTCAAGTGGTTCTCCCAGTGCCTTTGCCTAGGTGCCTCCATCTCCGTATCCGAGTTCCAGCAACGTCTGCTGGTCCTTGGTAGTGCTTTGGAGCAACAGGTACCTCCTGCTTAGTAACCGTTGTCACGTAACGTCAGTGGTACTGGTTGTGACATTGCCTCTTTTCCTTCTGCTACCCGTCCGGGGTCCAGTACCGTCAAGTGGTTCTCCCAGTGCCTTTGGCCTAGGTGCCTCCATCTCCGTATCGAGTTCCAGCAACGTCTGCTGGTCCTTGGTAGTGCTTTGGAGCACAGGTACCTCCTTGCTTAGTAACCGTGTCACAGTAAAGTCAGCTGGTACTCGGTTGTGACATTGCCTCTTTTCCTTCTGCTACCCGTCCGGGGTCCAGTACCGTCAAGTGGTTCTCCCCAGTGCCTTTGGCCTAGGTGCCTCCATCTCCGTATCTGAGTTTCCAGCAACGTCTGCTGGTCCTTGGTAGTGCTTTGGAGCACAGGTACCTCCTGCTTAGTAACCGTGTCACAGTAATGTCAGCTGGTACTCGGTTGTGACATTGCCTCTTTTCCTTCTGCTACCCGTCCGGGGTCCAGCACAGTCAGTGTCCTCGTTACTTCCATTGTCTCTTGCTCATCTGATACCCGTCGGGTTCGTAACGTCAGCTGTTTCTCGGAAATTAGACGACATTAAAGACCACCAGAAGAAGATGACACAACAAGGACGACGAGCATGAAGCCAACCAGCCTGAACACCATCACAAAGAAAAAATAAAAGATTACCCAGAAGAAGATCACCAACAGGACAAAGAAGGTTAAGACAAACTACAAGATACAGAACAAGAGACAGAAGAACAATAAGCAAAGATCAAAAAGCAGAAGAACATGAAGTATAAGACCAAAATGAAGAGCAAAATATATGCCTCTAAATTCTAGCAGAAGAAGACTAAGCAGTGTATGGGGGTGAGTCCGTTCCTCCTCGTGGTGCCCTGGAAAAATGCCTGCTGCTGCTGCAGGCTAAACGAACACGGACAAATACTGTTGTAATTTAAATCTTTTGTGACAGCAAGAACGGAAGGATGAACAATTTCATACTTTTACAGATTACAAGTACAGGAATCTCGTCACAAAAAGAATAGATGAAGAAGATGAAGAGGAAGAAGATGAAGAATTTGAATATGAAGAAGATTAATTAGTTTAATAATAACAATATGAGTAATGTAAACAAAAACATTGAATAGCAAGAAGTTTAAGAAGAAGATTAAGAAGGTGAAGATGAAGAATAATTTGATGAGAAAGATGTTGCGTGCTGAAGATTATGAAGGAAAAGTGTGGCACTGGCAAAAAAAAAAAATTAAAAAGGTGAAAGCTTTGGGAAATTGTGAAAATACAAATTTGCCAAAATAGAAAAAAGGTTAACAACATTGTCAATTTGTTAGTAACCAAACGATTTCCAAAAAAATATATTTAAGCTATTCCAAGCATTGGGTTAAACATCTATGCTTTAATGTCCCCTAAAACCCCCCCCAATACATTTACATTATCTTTGTTTTTTCCTTCATGTACCAATTAACCAAAAGGCAAGAATGTTTTTTTTTTAATTTCGATTTTTGTTCCCATAGACTTTCTTGGGGCTTCCGCAAAGGGAATCGATATCACGATATTTAGTGCTATCGGGGATAAAATTTTTGATACATTTTTTTAGATTCGAGCAATTCGCCCCAAACACACTTTTGTAAAATAGCAAATTTAAAGCTCCAAAAAAAACTGCACTTTTTAGCCCCCAAAAAACCAGGGGAAAAATTTGGGCCCCGGCTGCATGATTGCACCAGGTATAAATTTCTATAAAACATTTCAGGATTTCAGAGAAAAAAAATTTTTAAAGAGTGGCGGGGGACGAGGGGCAAGAAGAATTAGTCGATGCAACCCCATGGACATTTTTTCCTAGGCCCCCCTTGATTAAAAGTTTACCCAACTGTGACTTCAGGAGACCTGCAAAAAACAGGGGTTGGGGAAGAAGCAGCCGGGGGCAAACCAACTATGTGCTCTGCTAAGTTCCGATAGCCCAAATTAGCTATGTATTAAAACTAAACGCCGAGTGTTTCAGAGAAAATATACCCTGCGCCGTTTTTATCAGTAATCAAAGATGGGTTGCTTTAAAAAAAATTTTTTGCAATCCCAAAATTTTTGGTCTTCTACTGTACTGAGGTTTTTTTGGGAAAAAAGGTTTTTTTTAAAAGAGACGATTAAATTTTTCCCCCATCTTAGACAGTAGTTCCTTCATTAAATTTTTGGAGTAAAAGGAACAGCTGGCAAAACTCCCCCTTTTAAGTGGAAAGAAACCCAAAAATTTTTATCTAAATCCCAGGTTTTGCAGGTGGCCTTTACTGATCCATGGGGTTTTTGGTCGTTTTTTTAATAAATACCTTGGGATTAAAAAGGAAAGAAAATACAATTGGGGGACATAGGAACAGTTTTGTAATTTGGGAGAACAAAAGAACCCAAAAATGAATGTGAGAATACCTGATAAGCAATACTAAATTCTAAACTACTACATTCAATAGGCAAAAAAAAATTAAAAAATTAGGAAGAAAAATTTTTTTCCCTTTTTTTTTTGTTTGACAAAAAAATTTTTTTTTCCCGAGTCTATTAGCTTCAGTTTTTAAACCTAAAATTTTGCTCCACACACTGGTGTGAGGGGGTTTAAAGGGGGTTTTTAAGGATTCGGTTTTTGTGAACAACTAAAGGGGGGGGGAGGTTGTTCCCAATCTCCCCCCCTTTGGGGGTTTAGGGGAATTTTAGTCGCCTTTCAGTCATTAGGGCTCAGTATGTCTGGGGGAGGGTTAAAACCCCAGAGGGGCCATTTTGTATAAACTGAACTGTTTTGGGAAATTTTTGGGGGGAAAACCCAAAAAAAGCTCACGACTGTATACTTTTGGGTTTTTTTTTTTTTTTTTCCCAAAGGGATTTTTTTATTTTCCCATCGCACTGGTTTATGCCGCATGTTTAAAAAAAACCCCTGGAAGATTTAAAAAAGGGCAGTGTTCCTGTGCCAACCCCGGTGCACCGGTGAACCGATCTACCACGGGATTAAAAGGAACTTTTTTAGCACCCAAAAATTATTTCCTTTTTGGGGGTCATGACCGCTAGAGACAGGTTTAGTCAAACAGAAGGGGCCTAGACTTTTAAAAAATGCTCACATTGAAAAAATTTTCCAAAAAAATAACCAATCTGAAAATTTTTTGTAAGCAAAGGGGCAGATTCTCAGCACTCAACTTCCGGTTTCCAAAAAGAAATGTTGGGTAATGGACAAAAACATTCTTTTTTTTAAAAGGGGAAAATTTTTATCGTTCAACCTTTATTTTTAAGGTGCTTTCACATTCGTTTGTACAGCTCGGTGACCCCCCGGGTATGTCCGAACCCCCCAAAAGGGGGCTGAAAATGCGCCGACGGGGCCTAGGCTGTAATGGTGCCCAGAGCGGATGAGACCTGCCTGCACATTTTTTTGGGATGAAAAATGTACACCTACGGGGGGTACCTCAACCAGTAACTTATTTAAGGGCAGGCATCTTTTGTCTTAATCGTCTTTTTGGACATTTTTTTACCACCACTTTTTAAAATTTTGCATTTTAAAGAATGTGACAGCTTCATGACAAGACACTTGAAGAAAGTCAGGTCACTTCTTTTAAAAAACCCTTTGCATCTTTGGAAAAAAGAAGCGGTTTAAAAAAGCTCAAAAAATGAACATAAACACGATTTATTTTTACATTTTTTGTTCATTTTTCATTTTTTTAGATGTTACATTAAAATTCAATTTTCCAGTGGTTATTGAGCTTCCTCCCCAAAAAGATGTCATGTCCCCCTATAAATACCCATATTCCTATCTTGGAAAGCAAGATGAAAACTCCTCGAGAACCCCAAAACAAAACATTTTCAAAGTGAA
>JARQOD010011699.1:0-22443 GCA_033576555.1 Oophaga sylvatica
GGATCAGAAAAAGGAAATTTCCCCAGCTATTCTATACTCCAGACGGCCAAGAAGGGTGGGGTTTTCTCGCAATAATGTCGCGTTGGGGGCACCCCTCCTTCCCCTCCCTCTCAACAGATTTTTTTTGACTCGGGGCCCATTTGTCATCCGGATTATCCCCCGCTTTGACGCGTGGCTTTTAAAACCAGATTTAAAACCCTGGGGGTTTTTCACCGAGGTCATTGCTACCCTTCGTGCTGCAGAGGTCCGCTACTTCTAATTTAAAACCACAAAATTTGGAAACCTTCTTTTCGTGGTGTTTGGGGTCTTCTCGAACCCGAGAAAGTTTTCATTCCCAACCTTTTTGGCTTTTTTTTAAAAAAGGGCTAACGGGTTTGGCATTAGCACTCTGAAAGGTCAGATTTCTGCTCTGCCTTTTTTTTCCGGGGAAAACCTTGCTTCGAATAGGACGTGATCTCTTTTTTCCGAGGTATCTCTCAAATTTTTTTCCCCCCGGGGAAAAAGGCACCTTGTCTCCTTGGGGGCTCAACCTTTTTTTGGAGGCCTTCAGCAAAACCTTTTGAACCTGGGGTTTCGCTGCCTTTTTTTTCCCTTCTTGGAAGGGGTTTTTTCCTTGTTGCAGTCACCCTTGAAAGTTTCTAATTGGAAAATCTTTCTTGCTCGCCCCTTTTTGGTTTTTTTTTTTCCGGATGTTAGTGCTTCCACCGGGGAATTTTTTGCCAAAGTGTTAACAATTTCATGTTAAACCCCGGATATTGTGTGCCCCACTCGCCCGGGTTTCCAAGAATACAAAGACGAGATTTACACACATTGGATTTAGTGCGGGCCTAATTTTTTATCTATCTATTATAAAGGGTTTTTTGTAAAACGGACTCCCGTTTGGGGTTTCCCCGGGGGGCGTCGCGTGGTCAAGAGCTTCCAAGGGTTTTAAAGCTCTTGGATCCGGGGCAGCTATTTTAAAATTTTCCGTCTTCGGGGGGAACTTGCCCAAAAAATTTCTGCCCATTCCACGAGAGCTTGGTTCTCGTGGGTTTTTTCATCAAGGCTTCGGCATGCGTTTTGCCGAGCGGCGACTTTCCTCTGCCACACTTTCAAGATTTAAAAAGGGGGCGCAGGTTTCCGCTGAGCGGGCCCCCGACGGGGCCGCGGGAGCGTATTTAAAAATTTCGGGATGAATTTTGGTTTACGCTGGTTGCGCTTTGTTTTTAGGTTTTTTGGGGGTTTTTGCCTTTTTTTGGGTTTTTTTTTCCCACCCTTTTTTTTGAACTGTTTGGGGAAAATCCCATCAGTAATGAATTCTGTGGCTCCTTTTTTTATCGCAGCTGAAACAGGGTTTTTTTGGAAAGATTTACCTGAAAAACCTTTTCAGCGAAGGAAGGAAGAGAGACCAGTACCCTCCCGGGGCAGAAGTTTTTTGATGTTTTCAGATCAGCCCCCCCTTATCTGATACGATTACTGGCTGGGTCAGCGCCAAGGCCGCCCAGCACCCAGCTCATCGCAGAGTGGGGTTCCGTGAGTATACCGGAAACCCGGGGGGGTTTTTTTGGCTTTCTTTGCATGAAAAACCTGTACCTTTGTTTTTTCTCTGAAGTTCCTTCAGGGGGTTAGTTGCTCCGCTGGTGACTTGGCTTTTTCCCCTAAAACTTTGAACGAGGGGAGCGATGGAGGACCCGAGCGGAGGGGCCAGCCATCATCACTCTTTTGTCGAGGTAACACCGATCGGGGCTCCCCCCCAAAAATAATGAATTACTTGCTCTCTTCCCCCTTCGCAAAAAAGGTTTTTTACAGGTAATCTTTTCCAAACCGGGTTTTTTTGTGGAAAAAATTAAAATATTAATTTTTCCTTCCACTTTTTCTTCACTCCTGTGAACCCCCCAAAAGGGGTTTTTAAAAAAAATTTTTGAATGTGGTTTTGAGTACCCTTGAGGGGTGCATTTTTAGAAGGGGTTTCACTTTTTTTGGGATTTTTTTTCTAAAAGACCCCAAAGTGACTTCAAATTGGGGTGGCCCAAAAAAAAAAGGTTTTTAAATTTTTTTTGTAAAAAGAAAATCACGGGGCAAATTTTAAAAAACCCTTTATTTCCGAACAAAAAAAAATTTTGGTTCCAAAATTGTGCTGATGTAAATGACATGTGGGAAATGTTATTTTTTTAAATATTTTTTTTACATATTTCTCGTTTTTTAAGGGAAAAAAAAACAAATTTGAAAATTGCAAAAAAATTTTAAATTTCCCCCAATTTTTTTTTTTCAAAATAAACGCAAGTTATTCGAAAAAATTAACTTCTAACGTGAAATACAATATGCACGGAAAAAAAACTCGAACGCGAAGACCGTTTTGGGGGGGCCAAGTTTTAACCTCAAAAGGACAGGGTCAAATTGTAAAAATTGGCCCGGGGCATAACGTGAAACCACCCTTGGGGTGAAGGGTTAACCGTATTATGGGGGCCGAAAAAAAAACGATTTTTTTTTCCCGTAATTTCTCTCTCTGATGTGGGACCCCCGACAACCCCCCGTGCCTCCCAGGCCCCCCAGCCTCCTGTACCCCCAGATCTTTCCCGGGGTCTTTATCCGGTAAAGAAAAAAGGCGGGGGAGCGTAGTGCGCCCCAAGCCGATTTTCTCTGTCCCTCCCACCCCCCCCCCTTTTGCGATCGCTGTATTAAACCCTTTTACCGCGATGAAAAAAAAAAAAAAAAGATCCGCCTAAAAATTTCTCTCCCCTCTGATGTGTCGCCATCAAGGGAGAGAAATAGGGTCCCCAGGACCCCCGATCCCCCCCCCACCTAGGGGGCTTCCCGTGTCCCCTCCTGGCTCCTCAGCGCCCCCTGTGGTCCGATCCTCCAGCGCTTCACCCGTAAAAAAAAAAGGAGGCGCATGCGCAGTCCCCGCCGTCTCGCCGCGGGGAAAATTTAAAAACAATGATCCCCTTTATTCGTAAAATACTTTTTTTCACGGATAAGCACACAGTGATCAAAATAAAAAAAAAACATACAAAACCCCCCTTTAACCCCCTTTTAGGACATAAATAAAAATAAAAAAATGTTTTTTAATTTTTTTTTTTTCTTAGGGAGGGTTATAATTTTGGGTTTGAGTTACAATTAGGTTAGGGTTAGCATTAGGGTTAGCGTTAGGGTTTGGGTCATACTGCGTTATGGCAGTCCGTTAACGGCTGCGTTACAAACCGCGGTATAACGCGGTGTAACGCAGTTCGTTTTCGCTGCCATTCACCCCAATTTTGGGCACTCGCACCATCCGTAAAGCGGCAGCTTTCCAAATTCCTCATTCAGTGACGGAGTCCGACCGGCTGCAGCGCGGGGGCCGTCACCGTTTCTAATAATCATCTGCTAATTCCCTGCCTAGCGGTAACATAACGCGATCGCGTTATGCTAACCTTACCATCCGTAAAACCCATTTTTCACGGCTGGAAAAACGCAGATGAACCCAGCCTAATTAGGGGTTTTAATTGGGGTTTGGGTTGGAATTGGGGGGGGGGGTTTCAATTGGGGGAAATTTGGGTTGGTTACAATTGGGTTTTGGGTTTTAATTAGGTTGGGTTGGGTTGGGTTGGGTTTTGGGTAAGGGTGTTTTGGGGGGGGGTTTTGGGCTAGAAGGGGGTTTCCACTTTTTTGGCACACAGGGGGTCCCAAACACGACGTGGCGTCAAAAAGTCAAAGGGGGCTCCCTTCCTTCCGAGCCCTCCGGCCCCAAACAGGGTTTAAACCCCAACATAGGGGGATCAGCGTACTCGGAAAATTGCACCCAATTTTTGGGGGTTTTAATTTCCTTGTTCCCTTGGGAAAAAAAAAAAAAGCTGGCTAAAAAAAAAAATTTTTTTGGAAAAAAAAAAAAATTTTCACGGTCGCGTTTATAAATTTTTCCGTGAAGCACTTTTTGGGTTCAAAGGCTCCCCCCCATCTAGATAAGTTCCTTAGGGGGCTAGTCCCAAAATGGGGGGCACTTGTGGGGTTTCCACTGTTTTAGGCTCATCGGGCATTGCAAACGAACATACCCCCATCAAGTTTTATCCAAAACGTATTACTTCCTTTCCAACCCTCTGTGCGCCCAAACGTTCCCCCCCCCCCCCCCCCAAAATTTGTATCAGCGACTCATGACAAATTGGACAACAAATTTTTTTGGCCAAAATTTCCCGTGAAAAATCAAAAATTTGGGCTAAAAAATCATTTTTGTGGAAAATTCTTTTTGTTTTTTTTCACACCCAGGCATTATAAACTTTTGTGAAACACTTGGGGGTTCAAAGTGCTCACCACAGATTTTGATAATTACTTTGGGGTCTATTTTTTCCCAAAAAGGGGTCATTTTGGGGGGGTTTCCACGTTTAGGCACATCTGGGGCACGCAAAAAAACATACCCCCACAAAGTCTGCATTCCAAAATTTATTACTTCCTTTCCAACCCTGCCTGCGCCCAAAAATTCCCCCCCCCCCCACCCCCCCCCCCCCCCCATATATTTGGGTTACGTCCAGGACAATTTACAACAATTTTGGGCCAATTCCGTGAAAAAAAAAAAATTTTTGGGCTAAAAAATCTTTTTTTGGGGAAAAATTTTTTTTTTTTTTTTTTTCACCCCCGGGGATTATAAACTTTTGTGAAACACTTGGGGTTAAAAATGCCACAACAAATCTAATAATTTTTCCCTAGGGGTCTGTTTCCAAATGGTTTTCTTGGGGGGGGTTTTCCCCTTTTTTGGCCACGGGGGTCTCCAAACCGACAAAGGTGCCAATCTAATTCCCCTAATTTTTTGGTTTGAAAAATCAAACGGCGCTGCTTCCCTTCCAACCCGCCGTGCCCCAAACAGTGGCCCCCCCCCCCTATAGGGGTATCGCGTCTCAGGAAAAAAAGGCAACAACTTTTGGTCTAATTTCCCTTTTTTCCCGGGGAAAAAAAAAATTTTGGGGGCAAACATCAGGTTTTTTGGGAAAAAAAAATATTTTTTTTTTTTTACGTCGGGCCTTTTTTTAAAATTCTTGACGCACTTGGGGTTCAAAGAGCCAACACAACTAATAAATTTTCCAAGGTTCTATTTCCAAAAAGGGTTCACTTTTGGGGGGTTTCCACTTTTTGGGGGCATAAGGGGCTCTCTAAACACACATGGCATCCCCAATTCTGCTTTAAAAAAAATAAAAAACGGCGCCCTTTTTCCCTTCACCTCGCCGGGGCCCCAAAAAAATTTTTTACCCCCACATATAGGGTATGGGGATGCTCAGGGAAAATTTGCACAAAAACTTTTTGGGGGGTTTTAACCTTGGGAAAATAAAAATGGGGTAAAAGATCTTTTTTTGGGGGAAAAAAAATTTTTAAATTTTTTTCACGCTCACTTATAAACGTGTGAAGCACTTGGGGGGTTTAAAGTGCCACCACACATCTAGATAATTTCCTTAAGGGGGGCTGTTTCCAAAAGGGGTCACTTGTGGGTTTTTTTTTCCACTTTTTACCAAAAGGGGGGTCTCTAAACCGACATGGCACCAGCGAATTCTGCATTAAAAAGTAAAAAAGGCGCTCCTTCCCTTTTCGACCTCTCCGGCGCCCAAAAAAATGTTTTTCCCCCACAAAAAGGGGATCGCGTTTTAGGAAAATTGCACAAAAAATTTTGTGGTTCTTTTTTTTTTTAACACTTTGAAATAAAAAAATTGGTTCCGAATAAAGCTTTTGCAAAAAAGTTAAATTCAAGTTTTTCCTTCCACATTGCTTCACACCGTGAAGCACAGAAGGGGTTTAAAAAAACTTCTTAATGGGGGTTTTGAGCACATTGAGGGTGCATTTTTAAAAACTTTATTTTTGGGGGATTTTTTATAAAAATAACCCCTAAAAGGGACTTAAATTTTTATGTGGTCCCAAAAAAAAAAAAAGGTTTTAAAAATGAGAAATCGCTCCCCAAATTTTTAACCCTTTAAAATTTCGTAACAAAAAAAAAATTTTTTCCCAAAATTTTTCTATGTAAAGTAGAATGGGGGAAAAATTTTTTACAAGAAATATTTTTACATCTCCGATTTAACGGCATAAAAATTTTAAATTTGAAATTGAAAAATTTTTTTAAAAATTTTGCCATATTTTTTTTTTTTTTAAAATAAAAGAAAATCATAAAAATTTTTTTTTTCCCCTAACGTAAGTACAATTGCACGAAAAAACAATCCAGAACAGCGGGAATTGTTAAAGCTTCCAGATTTTAAAAACCCATAAAGGCAGTGGCAAATTGAAAAAGGGGCCCGGGGCTTTTAACTGCAAAATGGCTCTGTCACTAAGGGGTTAAGTGATAAAATGGAATATCGTTTTTAATCTTTTATAGATCAATAATCAAGCCCCTTAAACAGACATAAAAATATTTCCGGGAAACAACTTTAGAACAAAAAACTTTTGCATATTTAAAATTTTTTAAATCACTATCATAATGGAAAAAATTTTAAAAAAAAATTTCTAATAAAATTTGTCAGCCCAAAATTTTTCTGAAATAGTATCGCCCCATCAGATCCTCCTCAAAAGACCAAAAATTGCCTAATTATTTTAAGGCTAGAGAACAACCTCACTGCCCTAATTTGGGGGTTGGCGGCAAAGCATAACCCAGGGGCAAATTCTAAAAATTTTGGGGATAAAGGAATTGCCTCTGCATATCATTTTGATAAAAGATTGAACTCTTCTTAGCCCCGCACATTGCAGTGGATGCGAGTAAGTCCACACTTTCCCATCAACACCTTTACGGCCCCCGCTCTCGACCCAATTGGGGCACCAGTTTCATTCGCCCACACCCCGGAGCGGGGGCCTCCAGGTGTTGATGCGAAAAGTCGTCGATTGTCCATCACACCCAAGTCAGCCTTAGAGAGGAATGAAAAAATTTGCTGAAAATTCAATCTTTTTTCAGGGGAGTGGAATCTTTTTTCCCTGGGGCAACACTTTGCCTCTCCATTCATCCAAATACTTAAAAACAAGCCCCATCTGACAGGATAAGAAACCAGAAGCAACACTGGCAGACCCGAGTCCTCTTGCTCTTGGCTATCCTTAGCCCACTCAACCTAACTGCAACCTCAAGGACTTCTTTCCTTATAAGCTTTTGATCATTCCCAATAACGATTCTCGGGTCCACATAAACGCTGATAGAAGAATTTTATTTTCTAATAGCATGCCCTCCCTTTTCATCGAAGCAGCAAGCCATCTGCGTTAAACCCCCTTTTTTAGAAGGCAAAACAACAATTTTTCTTCCACTCCTTTCAAAAATACCAGAGTTAATCCTCAGCTTGTAGCTTTTTAGTCACTGTAAAGGGTAATGAAGCAATTCCTTCAATTCAGCCACCGTGTCCATTGACCTTCATGTAGTATTACCTGAGGGTTGGGGCCCTATCTACAAGGAAGGGTTTCAGCTCAAGCAATCCAAAGGGAATCTGTCACCTCATTTTTCGTATATGGTGCTGCCACCGCCATTTGGGGCTTATCTACAGCATTCCAAAGCTGAGAAAGCCCCCCGATGTAACCTGAAAAAAAAAAACAAGTAAAATTTATCCCACCCGGGGGGCGGTCCCGTTCAGATGGCGTTGCCGGCCAGGTCCGGCCCTCCCATCCATGCATGACGTCCTCTTCCTTTCTGTCGCGGCTTCCGGCGCAGGCGTACAATTTTTGCCCGTTGAGGGCAGGAAAGTCTGCAGTGCGCAGGCACCAACCTCTGACCTTTCCCCCGGGGCCTGCGCACTGCATACTTTTTTGCCCTCAACAGGCAGAGAATTTCCCTGCCAGGAGCCGGCAGGAGGCAAGGTAGAGGGCGTCCGCATGAAAGGGAGGCCCCCCGGGCCTCGACACCCATCGAACCCGGGCCGCATCGAACCGCCCCGGTGAGTATAACCAACTTTTTTTTCTTATCTTTCAGGTTTACATCGGGGCTTATCTACAGCATTATAGAAGCGTAATAAGCCCCTAATGGTGGTGCCGTTCTAAAAATTTCGAAAAGAGGTGACAGATTCCCTTTAAATAGGTCTGCCCCACCCCAGTTTTCTTGATCCCAATTGCCCCTTTCCACACACTCTTCAAGAAGGAATGAAATTTTAGGGTTCTGGCACAATAGACAATTTCCTCACTTTCTAATCAGAATTCCAGCATGTCCCTCTTGCAACTATCTCTTATTGCCAGCTGCAGCTGTGCACAACACAGGCAATGAAAACGAAAGAGGGTGAAGCAGCTTCAACAAGAACATCTAATTTAAAAATCTTTTGCTGTTCTTCTTTAGTAATACTTTTTTCCCATTTGGGAACGGGCTATGGCTTTCCATCCCAATACTAATGTGAAATGTTCTTCTACGCTGTTCACCTTCATTATTCTCATTCACAGTTTAATTGTACTTACCATCTTGAAGCATTCAGTTTTCAATACAAAACCTGTTCTGTTTTGAGTTCATAACTTGCAAACTTTCTCCACTAAGGTCTGTAAAAACTGGCTGCGCATAGCTTTAGGGTGAGTTTCCATGATCAGGAAACGCTGCGTTTTGGCGCGCGCGTTGGCGCAGCGCCAAACACAGCGGCCAATGTTACAGCATATGGGGGATTTTAAGAAATCCCGTCTCCACTATCTAACAACATGCAGGGGGGCAGACCTGCGTAAACACAGCGGCGCGTCTTTTCAGACCCCAGCATGTCCTACGTGTTTGCGGCGACGCGTCGCCGCAACGGAATTTAACACAGGGCTATGTCCATGCGTTCTTTCCGGAGGTGTTCCGGAGGTGTCCTGAACCCTCCGAAAGATCCGCCCTCAGAAAGGGGGCGGGGCTTTGGCGGGCGGAATTTCCGCTCCATCCAAAGCGCTGTGTTTCCTTTGTGGAAACACACCTTAGTGTCTTTCTGCCACGCTTATAAAAAAATTTTGTTGTTAAAACATGGAATTTGAACAAAAAGTTCACCTGGACATGTCAGGATCCATTTTAAGAAACACAAAGCGTCTCTTGAGAGTCTTTTTAAGATCTTCCTTTTGGTTAAGGGCTTCTTCAATCACTAATTTTCTAATACTTTTTCTTTCCAGACAAACACCAATTTGCGGGCCTTTTCCCCCATTAAGACTGTAAAACGAAAAGCGGTCGGCAAATAAGATAAATGGTACACTGTCCTTCACAACAAGCTTAGATGACTGTTTTTAACCCCTTCAACCCCCAAGGTGGTTTGCCCGTTAATGACCGGCCCAATTTTTTACAATTCTACCACTGCTCTTTATGAGGTTTAAAAAGCTCTGGAACGCTTCTCGGTCTTCGCGATTCTGAGATTGTTTTTCGTAAACATATTGACTTCCACGTTAAATAAATTTTTTCAAAATAACTTGCTTTTATTTTGAAAAAAACACAAATAGGCAAAATTTTGAAAATTTTGGGAAATTTTTCAAATTTTGAATTTTTTTTTCCCTTAAAACAGGGAATAGTCACACAAAATAGTTAAGAAATAACATTTCCCACTGCACTTACACACACAATTTTGGAACCAAAATTTTTTTTTGTTAGGAAATTATAAGGGTTAAAAGTTGACCAGTGATTTCTCATTTTTACAAAAAAAATTTACAAAGCCACTTTGAGGGGTCTATATAGCAAAAATACCAAAAAGTGACACCATTCTAAAAACGCACCCCTCAAGGTACTCAAAACCCATTCCAAGAAGTTTTAATAACCCTTCAGTCTTCACGGGATCTGAAGCAACGGGAAAGGGAAAAAAAAATTTAAATAATTAACTTTTTAGCCACAAAAATGATTTTTTACAAACTTTTTTTTATTTTGAAAAGGGGTAAAAGAGAAAATGGGCAATAAAGTTGTTGTGCAATTTCTCCTAGTACGCCAAAAACCCTATATGTGGGGGAAAACCATGTTTGGCCAAACGGCAGAGCCGTAAGGGAAGGAGCCCTTTTGAACTTTTTCAAAAATAAAATTGGCTGGAGTTGAAATTGGCGCCATTCTTTTGGAGAGCCCCGATGCCCTAAACAGTGGAACCCCCCCCCCACCAAGTGACACCATTTTGGAAACAGACCCCCTAAGGAACTATCTAGATCTGTTGTGAGCACTTTGAACCCCCAATCTTCACCAATTTTTTAACGAAGCCGTAAAAAAAAAAAAATCAAATTTTTTTCCACAAAATTGATCTTTTCCACCCCAATTTTTATTTTCCCCAAGGGGTAACAAGACTCCAAAATTTTTTGTGCAATTTTCCTGAGTACGCTGTGTTTCACAAAGTTTATAAAAGCCTGGGTGAAAAAAAACAAAACATTTTCCACAAAAATATTTTTTAGTCCCAAATTTTTGATTTTTCCAAGGAAATTGGACCCCCAAAAATTTTGTCCAATTTGTCCCTGATACGCTGAACCCCATATGGGGGGGGGGGGGGAAACTGTTTGGGCGCCGGCAGGGCTTGGAAAGGAAGCATAACTTTTGAAAAGGCAAACTTGATGGGGGTCATGTTCCGTTTGTAGTCCCCCGAATGACCTAAACTGAAACCCCCCCCCCAAAAATGACCCCATTTTGGAAGCTAGACCCCCTAAGGAACTTATCTAATCTTTGTGAGCATTTTAACCCCCAATGCTTCACACAAGTTTATAATGCCCGGGCATGAAAAAAAAAATCCTTTTTTTTTTCCCACAAAAATTATCCTTAGTCCCTAATTTTTTATTTTCCTAGAAACAGGAGAAATTGGACCTCAAAAGTTTTGTCAATTTTTCCTGAGTACGCTGAAACCCCATATGTGGGGGGAACCACTGTTTTGGGCGCTGGCAGAGCCGAATGGAAGGAGCACCATTTGACTTTTTTAACCAAAATTGGGTGGAATTGAGATGGACCCCCATGTTGCATTTGGAATCCCTGATGTGCCTAACAGTGAAACCCCCCAAAATGACACCATTTTGGAAACTAGACCCCCCCAAGGAACTATCTAGATGTGTGGTAGCACTTTGAACCCCAAAGGCTTCACAGAATTTATAACGTACAGCCTAAAAATAAAAAAAATCCTTTTTTTTTTTTACAAAAATATTTTTTCCCCCCCCCAATATTTTATTTTCACTAGGGAAAAAGGAGAAATTGGACCCCAAATTTGTTGTCCAATTTGTCCTGATACGCTGAACCCAACATGTGTGAGAAAACGACGTATGGGTGCACGTCTGGGCTCGAAGGGAAGTATGACGTTTTGGATTGCAGACTTTGATGGAATGGTCTAGGGGCTCATGTCGCATTTGGAGACCCCTGAAGCGCCTAAACATGGAAACCCCCCACAAAGACCCCATTTTGGAAATAGACCCCCAAGGAACTTATCTAAAGTTGGGAGCGCATGAAGCCCCCAAGTGCTTCAAGAAAATTTTATAACATACAGCCGAAAAAAAAAAAAAATCATTTTTTTTTTTTTACAAAAAAGTTTTTTGTCGCCCTCAGTTTTTTATTTTCCCCAAAAGGGTAATGGATGATACTGGAAGCTCCAGTCCTTGTCTGTGCTGAACTCATCCTCATCCTTTGCTGCTGCCCGCCCACAGAGCAAAGTTCCCCCTCCCTCTCCAACGCTTCCACAACCCCCACCTCAGGAATGTCTTTGTCCCAAAACCTGCAACAGATCCCTAGCAGCTATTTTGGAGAATTCATTTTTTTTTGTGAAAACGGTGGGAATTTTTGTCAGAAACACGAAAGTTACTGTTTTGAAACAGCGCCACAGGCAATCGTCCCGGGTACTGGTGAACCTGTAACTCCAACAGAACCCGAAAAATGGTTTCCCTCGGTGCCCCATAAACTTCTCACACAATTTTTGGGCCATTTGAACCGTCTTTTAAAGTAAAATCATTGAAGGCTGCCATTCTTCGCGAGGTTCTCAGGTGAATTATGCTCCTGATAATCTTCCAAACTAAAACAGAACTTCTATCCCTGGGAGTGGCCAGAAAAACCATCCCCTTTTGTGAGGTCACAGCCCACAGGTATAAGTCTTGCGGTAGCCCCCCCTTGGCCTTTCCCCTTTGTGACACTTGACTAAGAATCTGAAAAAGAACTTGACGTGTGGCCCCCCCCACCTGGCTTGCCGTAAAAAATAAAGTACCATGTAAGTCTTTCATTTTTAAATCCCTTTTATTTTAACTGCATTGTACATAACGATTTTTGTCTCAGCTTTTTACATCTTTTTATATTGTATAAACGCTGCCGTTTTTAGGAATAAACCATAAAATTATTAGTTTTTGTTTCTCCTGCTCTATAAACGAATTTGCACGTGCCTGAATACTACGCTACTGTTTGGGGTTGCTACGGACCCTCTTGATAAAACGCATTAAGTAAATCGTAGTTTGTGGCAGCTAAAAAGGGGGGGTAAAGTTTTTTGACCTATGGGGTGGCGTTGGCTAGGGAGCGGGTTTTATAAGTGTATTGCCTGGCTGCGGCCCGGGTAATTTTTAATTCCCTCCGCAGGGGCCCCAATACCACACACATCCAAGTACCCGTCTGGCGACAATTATCCAGGGCAGTTCCTTGCGACCAGGGTAAGGGGGGCGCCAAGAGCTGCAAGTTCCTAAGTGGAAGTGGGAAATTTAACAAACCCTGCAGTTTACTGGGCGGACGGCAGCAGCCGCGTGTGTGTGTGCCGTTTTCGTCACATCCGGCACTGAGGGATCACCAGCCGGATACCCCGGGCTAACCGTTGGCGGACCGGTGCACTTTTCACCCAAAAGTGGTGGCAAGCGGTGGGAATTATTGAGCATTAGTGACTGGTTTGAGCAATCATTCCATTCACTAAAAAATTTGCACTTTTTTAACCCCTTCACCCCCAAGGGTGGTTTGCACGTTAATGACCGGGCCAATTTTTACATTTTTGACCACGTCCCTTTATAGGTTTAACTCTGGAACCTTCAAGGGGGTCTTCGCGATTCTAGATTGTTTTCTCGGACATATTGACTTCATGTTATGGTAAAATTTCTTCGTAACTTCGTTTATTTTTGAAAAAACCAAATATGGCGAAAATTTTGAAAATTTAGCAATTTTCAAACTTTGAATTTTTATTCCTTTAAAAAAAAGAAAATAGCACACAAAAATAGTTAAAAAAACATTTCCCACATTCTACTTTTCTCACACAATTTTGGAATCAAAATTTTTTTTTGTTAGGAAGTTAAAAGGGTTAAAAGTTGACCACATTTCCATTTTCACAAAATTTACAAACCATTTTTTTTAGGGACCACCTCACATTGAAGTCACTTTGAGGGCCATATGGCAGAAAATACCCAAAATGACACCATTCTAAAAAACGCACCCCTCAAGGTACCAAAAAACCCCATTCAAGAATTTATTACCCTTCAGTGCTTCACAGGAACTAAACAACTGGAAGGAAAAAAAATATTTAACTTTTTACCACAAAAAGTCTTTTACAAACTTTTTTTTTTTTTCACAAGGGTAAAAGGAGAAAATGGGCAGATAAGGTTTTTATGCAATTTCTCCTGAGTACGCCAATACCCAATATTGGGGGAAAACCACTGTTTGGGCACAGGCAGAGCTCGAAAGGGGAAGAGCGCCTTTGACTTTTTCAAACTAAAATTGGCGGAGTTGAATTGGACCCATGCCCCCTTTGGGGAACCTCTGATGCGCCAAACAGGAAACCCCCCACAAGCCACCTTTTGGGGAAAATAGACCCCCTAAGGTACTTATTAAAATCGTTGTGAGAAAAATTAACCCCCAAGTTTTTCACAAAAGTTTATAATGCCTGGTGTAAAAAAAAAAAAAAAAAAAAATTTTTTCCCCAAAAATGTTTTTTTGCCTAAATTTTTAAAAATTTCCCAGGAAATTGGGCCCCCCAAAATTTTTGTCCTTTTTTCCTGAAAACGCTGAACCCCATATGGGGGGGGAAAACTGTTTGGGCGCACGGCAGGTTGGAAAGGAAGTAGTAACGTTTTGGAATGCAGACGTTATGGGGTCATGTTCCGTTTGCAGTGCCCCAGATAGCCTAAACAGTGAAATCCCCACAAGTGCCCCTTTGGAAACAGACCCCCTAAGGAAATTTTATCAATCTTTGGGGTGAACTTTAAACCCCCAAAGTTCAAACTTTTTTTATAACCCCCGGCATAAAAAAAAAAAAACCTTTTTTTTTCCCAAAAAAATTACTTTTATCACTAATTTTTTTTTTTACCAAGGGGGAACAAAAAATTTGGCCCCCAAAAATTTTCCCCAATTTTTGTCCTAGTAGCTGATGCCCCTAGGGGGGGGGGAACCATTTTTTTTGGGCGCACGGCAGAGCGGGGAAGGGAAAAGAGCACCATTTATTTTTCCCAAAACCAAAATTCTGGAAAAATGGATCCATGTTGCATTTGGAACCCCATGGCCAAACAGTGGAAACCCCCCACAAATCCCCCCTTTGGGAAACAAAAACCCCCTAAGAAATTTTACAATCGGTGACAATTTAACCCCCAAAAATGCTTTCAAAAAATTTAAACGTAACCGTAAATTTAAAAATCTATTTTTTTCCAAAAAATGATTTTTCCACCCCCAATTTTTTTTTTTTCCAAGGGAACAAAACTCCAAAAGTTTTGTGCAATTTGTCCTGATAACTGAACCCCATATTGGGGGTATACCACTTTTTTTTGGGTTTCATGGCAAGTTTGGAAGGGGGGACGCCGTCTCACTTTTTCAACGCAAATTTGGGGGGAACGCCATTTCGGTTTTGGGAAGCCCACTGCCTAAACATGGAAACCCCCCACAAATGACACCTTTTTTGGAAAAAATAGACCCCTCAAAATTTTTTTTCAGATTGTGGTGAAACTTTGAACCCCCAGTTTTCACTAAATTTATAACTACAGCCTTAAAAAAAAAATCCTTTTTTTTTTTTTAAAAAAAGTTTTTTCCCCCCCAAATATTTTTTTTTTCCCAAAGGTAACAGAAAAATTGGAACCCAAAAGTTGTTTCCAATTTTCCTGAGTACGCTGATACCCAAAAGTAGGAGAAAACTACTGTAGGGGCACGTGGGGGGTCGGAAGGGAAAAGTGTTTTTTTAAAAGCAGACTTTGATGAAGGTCTGGGGGGGTCATGCCTTTGGAACCCCCCGATACGCCAACAGTGGAAACCCCCCACAAGGGCCCCATTTTGGAAAATAGCCCCCCCAAAGGGAACTTTCTAAATTTGGTGACACTTTGAACCCCGAAGGCTTCAAAAAAATTTTAACGCACAGCCGAAAAAAAAAAAAACCTTTTTTTTTTTAAAAAAAATGATTTTTTTCCCCCCCCCAAATTTTATTTTTTAAAAGGGAACAGGAGAAATTGGCCCCAAAAAATTTTTGTCCAATTTTCCTGATTTCGCTGATCCCCCTAATTGGGGGGGAAAAAATACTGTATGGGGCATTCGGGGGTGGGAAAGGGAATAGTGACGTTTTGGGCAGATTTTGATGGAATGGTCTGGGGGCGTCATGTCGCTTTTTGGGAGCCCCTGACGCCTAAACATGGAAACCCCCCAAAAAACCCCCCTTTTGGAAATAACCCCACTAGGAACTTACCAGATTGTGGGAGCATTTGAACCCCGAAGCTTCAAAGAAGTTTTTTAACGCACACCAAAAAAAAAAAACCTTTTTTTTTTTTACAAAAATGATTTTTTCGCCCCCAATATTTTTTTTTCCCAAAAGGGGTAACAGGAAAAATGGCCCCCAAAAGTTTCCAATTGTCCGAGTACCTAACCCAAAATTTTGGGGAAAAACTACTGATGGCGCTGTCGGGGGCCGAAAGGGAAATATGACGTTTTGGATTCAACTTGAGGGAAGGTCGGGGGGCGTCATTCCTTTTGGGGAGCCCCTAAAGCGCCTAAAAAAAAGGGGGAAACCCCAAAAAATACCCCATTTTGGAAAAAAGCCCCCAAAAGGGAACTTTTTTAGATGTGTGGTGACGCATAACCCCCCAAGGCTCACAGAAGTTTATAAGTACAGCCGAAAAAAAAAAAAAATCTTTTTTTTTTTTTTCAAAAATAATTTTTTCGCCCCCATTTTTTTTTTTCCCCAGGGAACAGAAAATAGGAAAATTTTTCACAAAAACCCTTTGGGCCAATACGCTGAAACCCCAAGTGGGATAAACACTTTTTGGACGCGGGGAGAGCTCAAAGTAGGAACAACCGTTTGACTTTTTAAAAAGCAGAATTCTGGAATGGAGACAGACGCCAGTCACATTTGGGAGAGCCCCGACCTAAACGCGGAAACCCCCCCAATTCTAACTCCAACCCAAACCCCCAAAAACCCCCCCTAACCCTATCCCAACCCTAACCCCCAACCCAAACCCAAACCAAACCCCAACCCTAAACCCAACTTAGAAAAAACCCAACCCAACCCAATGGAAAATGGAAATAAATACATTTTTTTTATTTTATTTTTTTCCCTAACAAGGGGGGGTAAAGGGGGTTTGATTACTATTTATAGCGGTTTTTATTGGCACTGTCCACGCTAAAAAAGCTTTTTATTGCAAAAATATTTTTGCATCGCCACAATTTTGAACTATAATTTTTTTTATATTTTGGCCCCGAGTCATTGGTCTTAATTTTTGCGGGACGAGGTGACGCTTTATTTGGACCATTTTTTACACTGACATTTTTTATCCTTTTTTTTCGATTTTTTGGGGGTTGAATGAACAAAACACAATTATGAAATTTTTTTTTTAGGGGTTTTTATTTCCGCTGTGGAAAATTATAAAGCATTTTTTCTTTGGTCATACATTAGGCATACCTCAAATTATAAAATTTTTTTTTTTCCGCGCTTTTATAGAATAAAAACAATTTTTTAAAAAAAAAATTTTTTTTGCATCGCAAAAACTGGGCTAAATTTTTTTAATTTTTTTTTCTGAGATCTGGTGACGGCTCTTTTTTGCGGACAAATATTTTTTACGGACCATTTTAATTTTATCCGCTTTTTGATGCGTGTTATTAAAATTTTTTTCACGGTTATGAAAAGCACTGATTTTTTGCTTCTTTTTTTTTTTTTTTTTTTTAAGGGGGTTTAAAAAAAAGGGGTTAACTAGTGGACATTTTATAGGGGGGTTTTCGGACGGGGCAAACCATAATTGTACTTTTTTTGTTTTATTTTTTTTTTTAAAATAAGAATGAATTTTTGGGGAATATTTTTTTTTTTTTTTTTTTGGTTTTTTTTTTTCACATGTTTATTTTTATTTTTTTTTTTTTTTTTTTTTTTTAAATTGTCCCGGGGGGGGACACACTGTATTTCATCAGATCCTGGTGTGACATGTGCCAGCACCTGTCACACCACGATCCTCAGCGTGCAGCAGCTTCTCATGCCTGCCTCGGCAGGCACTGGGAAACCCCTCCCTCCGGACCCCACGCCATCTTGGATCCGGTCCGGGGGGGGAGAAGCCCTCAAGCACGCGATCACATCGCGCTGGTCTGAGGGCTCAGGGGGCGCGCAGGGCCCCCCCACAGGGGCCGACCCCCCCCCGTCCCCCAAAAAAAAACCGCTCATGTTTGAGGGGGTGTGAAGGGGTTTTTAATGTGCCGGGGGGGGTCCTCCGCTCCTGACACACAGTCACGGGGTCACTGTGATAATCACTACCCCCGGGGGGCATTAGCTGCGCCCCCGGGGCGCAGCTAATCGCCTTACGACTATCCGCCATGGTCAAAAGGCAGGGTTTTTTTGGACGGGATAGTACTCTAATGTCAGAGGGGGTTTTTAAGGACCCTGAACAAAATTTTTTGGAAACAACCGGGTTTTTTTAGCCTAAAATTGGTGTACGGGGGTTACCCCTCCCTTCTCTTTTTTTTCATCCACTTTTTTTGGCAAACAGGCTCCAAAAGGGGAGCAAGGGTACGAAAAGCAGAGCAAGGACACTCTTGGGGAATTTGCAAGTACCACGGCCTTGCCCAAAAAACGAACCAACTAAAGGCCAACTGGTCCAGGCTCTGAAGGAACGCAACAAGCGGGCGGGCACAGGCCGGGGCCCAAGCCAAGGGTCCACGGGCAAGGCCCAACCCCTGACTGCTTACACCCAGGGGGGGTTGACCCTTTTCTTCAGGGGCCCTGGGGGGACCTCCGCTGCGACCAGGAAGAACCCTGAACTGACCCCAAGCCAAAAAGCCCCCAGCAAAGGGCCCCCCACGAGCCGAGCGCCAAACCCAGGGGGGTCGAGAGAGCCGACGGAACTCAAGAGCCCATGAACGGAGCTGCTCAGACAAGGGGCAATCCCCCCCCCCCCCGGGGGCTAACACCCCAGCCTCAGACCCCCAACCCCCCGGCCGGGGCACTTTCCCGGATGGAAAAGGGGGCGGGACTTGGACATTTTTCTGCGGGCCTTTGGAAATCGCAACAGTCCCGTCCTGACAACCAATGGGGAGGTACTTGACCCCCCCCGGGTAAAGGGAAAGCTCTGGGGCGTTTGCTTTTCCCCACTCAATCAAATAAAACATAGGGGCCTCAAGCAGGCCCTGACGCCCCAAACCACTAACCCTGAGGTATACTGAAAGAAGTTCCGGAACCTCCAACGTGGCCCACACGACAGTTATAGCGAAGGGTGCAAAAAGGCTCAGGGCCACTTGACCAGTGGGCCATGGCGTCAGCTGACACCTTTTGGGGGCGAGGACCGAGACAAAGACCGTTCCTGCACCGTGCCCACTGAGGTCCGACATTCACCTGGACCCCGGAACCGAGGACCGGCCTAACAGCACGGACGCCGACAGCTAGAGGCTAACCGAAACCCAGGTGCGGAAGCCCTCACCCCCGCTTTGGGGGGTTTCCTGCAAACCAAACCCCTTCCCCTGCCTCGTCCCTCGGGGGACTATCCCCTTTTTGGGCCACATCAGACCCCCCCAGTTTTCTCCTGTAAACGGAAGGACACACAGCGCCCCTTTCCGGGGAGGGAGAAAACCCCCCCCCCCAAGGCCCCCGGCCCAACGCCCGTTCTTTGGGGTGTGTGGTGGGGGGGTTGATGACAACGT
Organism: Oophaga sylvatica; assembly: GCA_033576555.1. Classification (NCBI taxonomy): domain Eukaryota; kingdom Metazoa; phylum Chordata; class Amphibia; order Anura; family Dendrobatidae; genus Oophaga; species Oophaga sylvatica. Next base: position 18,881 of record JARQOD010011699.1, read on the forward strand.
CAGCCCCCGCGTGGGCCCGCTTGCTACGCCAAAGGGCACCGGGGCTAAAAGATCCCCATCCGCCCAACGGCGCCCCTAAATTGTTCCGGGGGGAAAAACCCAACGCCCGGGGGTTGGGGGTCCACTCCCCCCTTGCCGAACCCAAAATTTTTTATTGACGGGGGGCCGGAGGGGGTTTTGGGGAAGTGGGGGTCCCCGAAAACCGCCCACGATTTTTTTCTGGGGACGATTGGGGAGGAGGTCGCGTACTAGTCCCGAAAAACCCCCCCAACGAAATAAGTTTAAATTTTAAACCCTATTTTTATTTTTAGATGAGGGGGGAAATGAAGTTTACCTGCCAAGCTTTGCGAAGTGATATGCAACTGAAAATTTTTCTTTTTCCCAAATGAGCTAAAGGATTATCTGTGCCATCAAAAATTTAAAAATTTTCCTCTAAATGGAGATTGTCCACGGGGACAGGACTTTTTAGCCACCGCTCTGGGATGAAGGCTGAGGAACCCCTAGCAGGAGCAAACACATGCTCAAGAAATGGGAGGTCGGGGGAAACCCTGAGGAAAGTGGGCGCCATGACCTGACCATGCCACCGAGGAAGGAACGGCCCAAAGTAGCACTGCTCCTTAAGTGGGGGGTGGAGGGGAAGTAGACCCAAAGCCGCAGGCTGATGGTCTATAGAATCCCCGGGGAAACTGCATAGTAGCTGCTGTACCCGCAGCAATCCCGGATCGAATACGCCCCCATCGGCCCCCCCTCCCTAAGGAGAACTAAAACCCAAGGGGGGACCCAGAGCCGGTCCCAGGGGGTCCCGTGGGGGAAAGGGAAACCCCGACGCACTTCTGGCTCCCCCGCCGGTTTCCCGCCGCTCTGCCCAGACGAGCCTGGAGAATTGACCCCTCCCGAGACGCCCACCTCCGTGCATGAAGGGGGCTGGGAACGAGGGGGTTTGCCGGGAACAGTAACCCGAGACCCCAAAAAGGGGTGGTTGGGGAAAAACACTGGCGCCCGCACCATTCCGAGGGGATTGTTGAGGAACCCATGAATTCCACTTGCGGAAAACTTGGGGATCACAAAACAAGGGGGGCGGGGTCTCAAGACTTCTTTTTTCCCAAAGGGGACAGATGGACAAAAACTGCCGTCCTGTATCACCGCAAAGATGGGGAAGGGGGGCCTCCTTTTAAGGCTCCCCTGCCCCTTTCCATGATAGCGAGCCTTTCCAAGGATCGCGGTGGACATTGTGGGCCCCCACCCCCCCACCCCACCCACCCCCACCCCACCCCCCACCCCCAAAACCCCACCCCCCCCCAACCCCCCACCCCCCAACCCCCCCACCACCAACCCACCCCAACCCCCACCCCCCAACCCCCACCACCCACCCCCCCCCCCCCCCCCCCAACCACCCACCCCCCCCCCCCCACCCCACCCCCACCCCCCCACCCACCCCCCCCCCCCCCCCCCCCCCCCCCCCCCCCCCCCCACCCCCCCCCCCACCCCCCCCCCCACCCCCCCACACCCCCCCACCCCCCCCCCCCCCCCCACCCCCCCCCCCCCCCCCCCCCCCCCCCCCCACCCCCCCCCCCCCCCCCCCCCCCCCCCCCCCCCCCCCCCCCCCCCCCCCCCCCCCCCCCCCCCCCCCCCCCGGGAAAACCCTGGGAAATTTTTGGGCCAAACCGGGGACGTTTTTCATTGCCAAGGGCCCCCCCCTTTTGGAACTGGTTTCCCCCCAAACCCCAAAAAAAAAGCAGGTGAAGTCCTTTCGGGCACTGCGGGTACTATAGCTTTCTACCGAACAAGCCCCATTAAAAAACCCCTTGACGGACCCTCCCCAAAGGGGCGTCTACCCCAAACACATTTACAGAGGGCTTAGGGGGTTTTTCCGAGTTTTGAAAACAGCCCGTGCACTCCCTGTTGAAACCCGACAGCAGTCGGCCTTTCCTGTTACAGCCAACCCAAAAATTTGGCCCGGTCTGTATCAGCCATTGATTGGGGGAACCAACACCCCGGTTGTACCTGAGCCGGAAACCTCCAAGGGAAGGGGCATCCCCCACCATCGAAAAGGAGTGCCTGGCCAGGCGGGCACTGCAAACGTTTGCGCCCCCCGTTACGGGCGCACCTAAAGGGGTCACCACCCAACCCCTGACTGGCTGCACACATTTCCCGGGAACCAAGGTGGGTTTCACGCGGGAGCCTTGCCCTACAGCAGTATATTTGCCGTACAACACAAAAAAGGGCAGCGATCAGGGGAATGCTAGGGTTTTGCCCACGACGTGCGAACCCGCGAGTGCGTTGGGGGATTACCACGGGTCATCCTCCGTAGCGCCCCTAAGGGGGGAGGGTGATGAACTGGAACCCCATGCTTGTGCTGGCTAGAACTACAGCCTCACCCTGCGACAGCCCACAGAGCAAAGTTCCCCTCCCTCTCTCACGTTTCCATCAACCCCCCACCTCGGGAATGTCTTGCCCAAAACTCGCAGACAGATCCCATAGCAGCCTTTTGGAGAATTCTTTCTTTTTGGTGATAACACGGTGGAATTTGCTCGAAACACAAAGTTACTTTTTTGAAACATCGCCGCGGGCCGTTCCCGGGAAACTGGTAAACCCTAACTCCAACAGAACCCGAGAATGGGAAATTTTCGGGTGCCCCATGAACTACTCACACAATTTGGGCTCATTTTAAAACCCTCTTTTAAATAAACATTTAAGGGCTGCCCTTCTTCTGCAGGTTTCCCGATAATTCTCTTGATAATCCCAGAACAAAAAATAGAACTTCTATCCCTGGAGGTGGGCCCGAAAAACCATCCCCCTTTTTAGGGCAGCAGCCCACAGGTTAAAAACTTTGGACCCCCCCCTTGGTCATTCCTTGCTGTGACGACTTGACTAAGGATCTGCAAATGAAATATGACGTTTTGGGTCCTCCCCAGCCTGCTTGCCCGTAAATTATAAAGTACCATGTAATCTTCACTTTTTTCCCGTTTTTTTTTTAAAACTGCTTTACAAACGTATTGCCGCTTGTTACACTTTTTATATTTTATAAACCTGCCCCTTTTTTTTAAGGGAAAAAACCTTAAAATTATTAGTTTGTTTTTCCCTGTCTATAAACAATTTGCACGGCCTGAAGTACAAAAGCACTGTTTTGGGGGTTCACGGGCCCTCTTGAAAAACTTCATTAAGTAAATCGTAGCGGTGGCAGCTAAAAAAGGGGGGTAAAGGTTGACCTATGGGTGGCTGGCAGTGACGAGCGGTTTTTTTAATGTAATTTCCCGGGTGCGGGCCCCGGGGTAATATAATTCCCCCACTGAAACGGGCCCAAAGCCCACACATCCAATGACCCCTCTGGCGACTAATTCCTGTGCAGTTTTTACGACCTGAGGAGGGGGGCCCAAGACCAAGTTCCAAGTGGAAGGGGATAATTTTCAAAACCCTGCTTTACGGTTTTGACGGCAGCAGCCGCTGTGGTGTGCCGTTTTTCGTCACATTCGCGGCACGAGGGTCACCACCTGAACCCCAACCGTGTTGGGACCGTGGCACGTTTCATCCAGGGAACAAAGAAAAGGAAAATTGCACAAAAA
>JARQOD010011700.1:0-22442 GCA_033576555.1 Oophaga sylvatica
GAGTACCCCCCCAGCCACTTTCCAACACTTGGTGATGACATCTTCAGGGATCTCCTAGATACATTTGTGGTGATTTTATCTGGATGATTTCTAATTTTTTTCTAACTCCACAGAGGAACATCATGGACTGTGAGAATGGTCTTGAACGCCTAAGACAAAACCATCTTCTACATCAAACTTGAAAAGTGTGAATTCCATAGGACCAAAAATTAAATTTTTCTGGGGTATGTCTATCTACAAGGAATTAGTATGGAGGGAAGCAAAACCCAAGCCATAAAGGATTGGCCAAGTCCTAGAAATGTGAAGGGGTACAGCGCTTCATCGGGTTTGCCAACTTCTATAGACGTTTCATTAGAAATTCTCTGAGGTAGTGTCACCTATCACTCAACTTACCCGGAAAGAGTCTAGGTTTTCCTGGACTCCCCAAGCCAGGAAGCATTTTCCCGTCTAAAAGATAAATTTACCACTGCACCTATCCTAGTACATCCCAACCCGAGCTTGCCTTCATAATAGAGGTGGATGCTTCAGACTGTGCCGTTGGAGCTATACTCTCTCAGAGAACAGGTGAGAAGAATGTCTTGCATCCCTGTGCCTTCTTTTCCCAGCAGTTGTCTTCGGCTGAGAGGAACTACGATGTGGGCAATAGAGAGTTGTTGGCCATTATTGCCGCCTTCAAAGAATGGAGACACCTTCTTCAGGGAGCTGCACAGCAAATAGTCGTCCTGACAGACCATCGTAACCTTGAGTTTATCAGGTCGGCTAAGTGCCTGACTCCTCGCCAGGCTCGCTGGATCTTTTCTTAAACCAATTTAATTTTATCATCTCTTATAGACCAGGATCGCGCAATGGAAAGGCTGATGCACTCTCTAGGATTTACTCAGCAGAGACACGTCCAATTACTCCTCCTAAGACTATTCTTCCTGACTCTAGATTCCTAGGAGTAATTCATAATCAAGACCTACTTAAGGACATCAAGGAAGCATACCATGCGGATTCCTTTTTGGCACAACCCCCAAGGGACGTAAGTCTTGTCTTTAAGAATGGTGTGTGGATTCAGGGACAACGTCTGTATATTCCTGAAACAGTCAGATTAAGAGTATTGCAACTCATTCACGATTCCAAGATAGCTGGGCATAGAGGAATTCTAAGACACAGGAATTTCTTTCTCGTTTCTTTGGTGGCCCACTTGCAGGAAGGATGTTTTGAATTATGTCACTTCATGTGAGGTCTGTGCAAGATGCAAAACACCTCGCTCCTCACCAACTGGTCTGTTACAGCCTCTTCCCACCCGTCCCGCCCGTGGGGATCCATTTCTATGGACTTCATTGTGGAGTTACCAACCTCTCAGGGAAGAACACCCCATTCTAGTGGTGGTTGACCGTCTAACAAAGGCAGCTCATTTTATCCCTTGTGTCGGCTTACCCACTGCAAAACAGACATCAGATTTGATGATTAAAGATGTGTTTCGCTTACATGGAGTACCGGATGAGGTTATTTCGGATCGAGGGTGCAATTCACTTTAGGTTTTGGCAAAATTTCTGTGCAGCATTGGACATTAAAGTAAACCTTTCTTCTGCTTTTCATCCCCAGACTAATGGACAGACCGAACGAACCAATCAAACCCTGGAGCAGTATCTCCGCTGCTTTATCTGCCACCTACAGGATGATTGGGTGGATCTACTTCCATTAGCTGAGTTCTCGTATAACAACTCTCAGAGTGCCTCCACTAAACAGTCTCCTTTTATCTCTAATCTAGGTTATCATCCTAACATTCTACCACGATTTCCCATAGAAACGCCTTTACCAGCAGTGGCTGAAAGAATCACGTCTTTACAGAAGAATATGGATCTTCTAAAGGAAAATCTGGAATCGGCTCAAGAAAGGTACAAGAAAGCAGCAGATAAATTTCGTAAACCTGCACCAGCTTTCAAGGTAGGAGACTTGGTCTGGCTGTCAACCAGAAATCTTAAGTTAAGGATTCCATCGTCTAAGTTGGGACATAAGTACATTGGACCCTATAAAATCAGTAAAATTATAAGTGCCGTTGCTTGTCGTCTTCAACTGCCCAGAACTATGAGAATCCACCCTGTCTTTCATGTATCCCTACTAAAGGCTGCGACACCCAATACGTTTCCTGGAATTCCTCTCCTTGCCCTGACCCAGTGCTAGTCGATGGTCAGGAAGAATTTGTGGTGGAAAGGATTTTAGATTCCAGGTTGTATAGAAATCAGTTACAATATCTGATTAAATGGCAGGCTACCCAGTGGAGGACAACTCATGGGAACCGGTCAATAACGTTAATGCTCCTCGCTTGCTCCGTCAGTTTCATCAGAGGTACCCACACAAGCCTGGTCTGAGGTCATCCGGAGGTTGTCCTTAAGGGGGGAGTAATGTAAGGTTCTATGTATATATTCCTGAAACTCAGTTTGTTCGTCAGCCATTTTACTTTCTGTCTTGCTGCAGCTATCTTGCCCTCAGTCAAAATGGAGTTTCCAGCTTGCATGTTCCCGCCTGATTCTCTCCTTTGCTTCTTAAGCAGCCACAGCTGAGCAATCAGTGCTTCAGAATCTAGCCTGCAGTGAACCTGTGACTTGATCTCTGTAAGCCTTGGACTTGTACTCCAGCTATTCCTACTGAGGAACTCTGAAGCACTTGTGGACTCTGAACCTGCTCTTTGAAAGACCCACGTTTGCATGGACTTACGGTAACAGAGAAGAAGATCCTGAATCTGTATTGGAGAGTGATTGCTGAGCTTGGATTACTCTGGCCTGCTGTGTCTCCTGTTTCTGTTCTGCAAACTGTGTGACTATTTCTGCCAACTTGTATGAAGTAATACAGGACTTTTCTATATCAAACCTGTGACTCCTGTGTTTCATCGCACCCAAGCACAAGACGCTATATGAACTGTACTACATACATAAACCTGATCATCAGGAGAGTTGCAAATTTTGGTGCTGTATAATCTGCATGACATTATTGTACTAGGTTTCCCTTGGTTACAGTCTATATCCTGTTTTGGATTGGAAATCTGTGTCTGTGAGCAGTTGGGGCTGCCAATGTGTTGGTGCCAACACTCCTGTTTTTTCTGCCTCTCCCCAGGCTCAGGATGTTCCTGACTTTTTGACTGATTTTTCTGATGTGTTTAGCGAAAGTAAATCTGCATCCTTGCCCCCCCATAGGAGCTATGACTGCGCTATTGAATTAGTGCTGGTAGTAAATTCCCTAAAGGTCGCCTTTTTAACTTGTCTGTACCTGAACATGACGCTATGCGGTCTTATATCAAGGAGTCATTGGAGAAGGGTCATATCAGACCATCCTCTTCACCCTTGGTGCCGGTTTTTTCTTTCTGGCCAAAAAGGATGGTTCATTAAGGCCGTGTATTGATTATCGTCTCTTGAACAATATCACTGTGAAATATCAATATCCGTTACCTTGATTTCTGACCTGTTTTCCAGGGTGAAAAGTGCTACTTGGTTTACCAAGCTTGACCTCAGGGGGCTATAACCTTATTCGCATTAAGCATGGGGATGAATGGAAGACGGCATTCAATACCCCAGAGGGGCATTTTGAGTACCTAGTGATGCCCTTTGGGCTCACTAATGCTCCTTCTGTCTTCCAGTCCTTCATGAATGAAATTTTCAGGGATTTTGTGGAAAAATTTCTGATTGTTTATTTGGATGATATCTTGTTTTTCCATGACTGGGACTCTCATGTAAACAGTTCGGACTGTGTTCCAGTTTTGAGAGAGAATGCTCTGTATGTGAAAGGGATCAAAGTGTCTTTTTTGCGTACAGAGGATCTCATTTCTGGGATTCATTTTGCCCCCTTTGTTATTGAAATGGACCCGGTCAAGGTTCAGGCCATCTGTGATTGGGTCCAACCTACTTCATTAAAGGCTCTTCAGAGATTCTTGGGTTTGCCAATTTTTATCGTAAATTTATTGGTAATTTCTCGGTTATTTTTAAAACCATTGACTGATTTGACAAAAAAGGTTTGATGTGGTGAATTGGCCTCCTGAGGCGTCTCTGCGTTTCAGGAACTTAAGCAGAGATTCACTTTGCTCCTGTTCTACCGGCCCTGATGTTTTCTCCATTTCAGGTGGAGGTTGATGCCCTGAAATTGGGGCAGGGCCATTTTGTCCAAAGAGATCCAGAACCTCTAAAAGTAACCCTTGTGCTTTTTTTTCTCTCAAAAATTTTCTCCAACTGAACGTAATTATGACGGGGTAATGGGAGTTTGGCCATGAAGGGGGCTTTTAAAGGTGGAGACTTTGGCTAGAGGGAGCCAAACATAGGTGGGGTCACGGGACCATAAAATCTGGTTTTTGGAATCAGCCAAGCGACTTAATCCTAGACAGGCAGGTGGGCCTTGTTTTTCACACGTTTTATTTTGGGTTTCCTTTCTTCCTGGCACTAAGAATGTTAAGGCGGATGCCCTATCGAGGGTTTTCCTGGATCTCCTGGTTTTCTGTCCTCTGTTTTTTGAAAGAGGGTGTAGTTCTTCCCCATCTGCCCAATTTGAGACTGGCTCTGGAAGGGGCAGGAGGATAAACCCAGCGTGCCCTATTGGGAAATTTCTTTGTCCCAGACCCGGGGGGAAAAAAGGTTGTCTGAGTTTTCATTGTTCCGCGTTGCTGGTCATCCCGGAATTTTGGTACCAGAGACTTGGTTTTCGGTCCTTTTGGTGGCCTCTTTGTCTGTGCGTCATGGAATTTGTGAATCCTGCGGGACTTGCCTCGCTTTAAGCCTTGCTCTCGCTTAGGGTTTGTTGATATTGCCGTGCCCCAAAAGACAGGACCCATATCTTATGGATTTCATTTTCCCCCTCCTGTTTCTCAGAGAATGACCGGTTATTTGGGTGATTTGGATAGGTTTTCCAAAATGATACAACTTGGCCTTACCAAGTTGTCCCTCCTTAATTGGTGCCTTTGTTCCTTCACACGTGGTTCGTTACACGCATTCCTGAAAACATTGTGTTGACGAGGATCCAGTTTTTTCCAGATTTGGAGGATTTTTTTCTAACTTGGTGTTCAATTGTCTTTCTCCTCGGCTTTTCATCCTAAAACAATGGGGCAAACTGAGAGAAAAACCAACATTTGAGATTATCTGAGATGCTTTGTGTCTGCTATCAGATGACTGGGTCTCTTTTTTTGCCTTTGGGCTGAGTTTGCTCTTAATAATAGGGCTAGCTCTGCCACTTTGTGTCTCCATTTTTTTGCAATTTGGGTTTCACCCTCGATTTTCTTCGGGACAGACGGGGGCTTCGTCTTCCCCGGTGTTACTCTGTTGTGGAGCGTATGCGGAGATTTGGGGCCAGGTAGTGGGAGGTTGTCCCCCTCTCAGGAGAGGGCCCAGCGGTTTGCCAACCGCTAGGAGAAGGCCTCGGTTTGAAGTGGGGGACTTGGTTGGTTGTCCTCAAGAAATATCCCTATGAAGTTGAATTTCCCAAGTTTAAGCCTAGTTCATTGGACCTATAAGATCAGGAGATTCTTAATCCTGTTTCCTTTCGTTACTTCTTCGGGACATTTAAAATCCATAACGTGTTCCCCACAAGCCTTATTGAGAGGTTTGTCGGCCAGTGGTTCCTATGGCTGGCCTCCTGACCCTGTTTTTTGGGTTTAGGGGAATCTGGAGTATGTGGTTGAGAAAATAGTGAATTTCGTTTTTCTAGACGGAAACCCCCTATTTGGTTAAGTGGAGAGGGTTTGGTCAGGGGGACAATTTTGGGTGTTTTTCGGACACCAGCTAGGATATCCGTGCGTAACAGAGCCATTTTACCACCTGGTTGCCCAATGAGGGTTCGGTGACCCCCCTCAGGGGGGGTACGTTGTAAAATTTTTTTGGAGAGAGTTCTGAGCAGAAGCTCCCCTGGGGTTGCAGACAGTGCTGAACCTTTTGTGAAGTTTTGGAATCAGGAGTTACAGACGGTCCTATTAAGGGGGGTTCCTGTTAGTTTGGGGATGGGAGTGCAGGCAAAAAGGCAATACACCAGGCATTGGAACATAAATTTTTCATACCCTGACAAAACCCAAAAAAATAGGGACCCCTGGACTTTCCCCACGTTGGTCCTAGAGCCTGTCACAGCCTAAAAAAACTAACTAACCTAAAGATGAAAGAAAAAACTATCTGCCCGGGAGCAAAACCCCCAAAGAAATTTTAGAAAGCCCCAAAATGTAATGGCGGTTAGCAAAAAAAAATACAGACACAGACAGAAAATAGTATGGAAATTTTGGGCCCAAATAACTAAATAAAAAGGAGGGGAAGGGTTTTACGAAACCCCCAAAACCCTAAAAGCCCCAAAACTCTACAATTTCAAAAAACCTGAATCACACGACCCTACCCAAATTTTAGTTTTTGGTGAACAAATCAAAACACGTACAAAAAACGGAAAAAGAAAGGGGAAAAACATCAGTGGCTGAATGTGGGGGGCAAAAGCCCCGGGGGGGCCCCTTAAGGCCCCCCAGAAGGCAGACAAAATGCAAAAAAAAAACAAAAAACAAAAAGAAAAAATGTCTTATTGTTAGCAGGGGATGCGCCGACTAGCAGGTACAAGGAAAAAAGGAAAAAGTATTCAGACCAAAAAATTATCAGGGGAACCTGATGGAAGTGACCCCCCCTTTAAAGACCATCGTAACACTGACCCCCAACCCCACAATCTTACAATCTTCACGGACAGACCCCCGCGTAACCCCAGATGGAGCCTTGCCAGAATCCCCCAAAGCCCATCACAACATACCCCCCCCTTGGGGGGTCCCCAAAACCCTCATTTGAGCAACCAGTCGGTCAGGATGGTTCTACGTACGCCCGGAGATCCTAAGGATGTCCAAAAAAAAAAACCCAAGAATTTTTTTCCTGACCAAACCCCTCTCCTTTTAACCAAAACTGGCGTTTCGTCTAAAAAACAAAAATTAAAATATTTTCAAAACCACTACCCAGATTCCCCCTTAAAACAGGTGGGGGGCCGCACAGGAAAAAAGTAAAAAACCTTCAACAAGGACTTGTGGAACATTTTATGGATTTAAAATGTCCAAAAGAAGCAACAAAAAAAAAGGATTGAAATTCTATGATTTTTATAAGTCCAATGAACCTAGGCTTAAATTTGGAGTTGTACTCTCTGGGAAATTTTTTTTTGAGGAAACCCCGCCAAGCCACCCATTTAAACCGAGGACCATCACCCATCCGGTTAGCAAACGCGGGCCCCTCTCCTGAGGAGGGACAACCTCCCCCCCCGGGCCCAATCGTTGCATACGCCCACAAAAGGTCAACCTGGACAGACAGAAGCCCCCGTCTGTCTGAAAAAAATCGAGGGGAAACCAAAAATTTTCAAAAAAACGGAGACATAAAAATGGCAGAGCTACCTATTATTAAGAGCAAATACCCCAAAGGGAAAAAAAAGGCCCCCTACCTGACGCAGACCAAAGCATCTTGAAAGTCTCCAAATTCTGGTTGTTTTCCCCATTTTTCCCCTTGGGGCTGAGGAGAAATGCCGAGGGAAAGACAATTAAACCCATTTAGAAAAAAAGTCCTCCAAACGGAAAAAACGGTTTTCCCCGTCAGACACTTTGTTCTCAGGAATCCGGTAACGAACCCGTGCTAAGGAAAGGGGAAATTTCAAGGAGGAAGGAAACTTTGGTAAGGGGACAAGATGTATCATCTTAGAAAACCTATCAAAATCCCCCAGATGGCGGCTTCTCTGAGAAACGGGGGGGGCGGAAATGAAATCCATAGAGATATGGGCCATGGTTTTGGGGGACGGCAAGGCATCAACAAACCACTAGAGCGGGAAGGCTTGGAGCGAGAGCAAGTCCCGGGGGCTGAAAAATTCCCCCGCATCCGAGAAAGGTAGGCCCCAAAAAGGGCCGATAACCAAGTCTTGGTACCAAAAATTCCGGGAAGCCCAGCCAACGCGGAAATGAATCTCGAAACCACTTTTTTTTCCATGCCCCGGGGAAAAAAAATTTTTCCCCAAAGGGGGAGGCTGGGTATCCCCCTACCCCTCCAGAAAAGTTAAATTTTGGTGGATGGCGGAAAGAATTTTCCCCCTCTTTCAAAAAAGAAGGATCAGATAATCGGGGGGGCCGCGGAATCCTCGAGAGGGGGTCCACTTAAATCTTAGTGCCAGGAAGAAAGGAAAACAAAATTAAAAAATGTGAAAAAAAAGCCCCCTGGCCCCCCCTAGGTTAGTCCTTGGCAGTTCCAGATAAAACCCCCATTTTTTTGGGGAGTAAAAGGGCCACCACCTGATGTTTGGCTCCCCCAGCCATGTCTCCCTCTTCAAAAGCCCACTTAGGCCAAAAAAACTGATTTTCCCCCCATAATTACTTCGTAGGTGAAAATTTTTTTGAGAAAAGGCACAAGGGGGTTCTTTTTTAGGTTTGATCTTTTTGGGGGAAAAAAGGGACCCCCCCCAATTTCAGAGGATCAACCCCACCTAAAATGGCAGAGAAACCACTGCCTAGAACGGCAGAAGGTCTTGCTTAAGTTTCCGAAAAACAGGCTGCCCAGGAAGGCCAATTTTCCCATCAGAACCCTTTTTTTGGAAATCATTAATGGTTTAACAAAAAACCAGAAATTTTCCCTTAAATTTCAAAAAATTGGCAAAACCCAAAAACTTTTTAAGAGCCTTTAATGAAGTAGGTTTGGGGCCCCAACACGAGGCCTAAAAATGACGGGTCTTTCAATAACAGAGGGGGGCAAAATGAATCCCAAATGAACCCCTTTTACACCAAAAGACACTTTGATCCCTTCAAAAGAGCATTCTTCTAAAAATTTAAAATAAGTTCGAACTTTCACATGAGAGTCCAGTCATTAGAAAAAATCAAGATATCACCAAAAAACAACAAAATTTCCCCAAAAAAACCCTGAAAATGTTTCATGAAGGACGGAAAAAAAAAAAGGGGGTTTTTGTGAGAAAGGCATCCAAGGTCAAAAAATGCCCCCCGGGGTTTTAAAATGCCGTATTCCATTCATCCCCGTGTTAAAGCGAAAAGGGGTTTACCCCCCCCCCGGGGTAAGCTTGGTAAACAAGTAGCTTTTTTCCCCGGGAAACAGGTAAAAAACAAGGGAAAAGGGGGGTATTGTTTTTAAAAATTTTTAAATTGTTCAAAGACAAAATAAAAACCCCCTTTAATGAACCCCCCTTTTGGGGCCCAAAAAGAAAAAATGGGCCCCCCCAAGGGGGAAGGGATTTTTATATGACCCTTCTAAATGCCCTTTTTTAAAAAAAGACGCATAGCGTCTGTCGGGCGAAAATTTTTAAAAACGACCTTAGGGAATTTATCCGGGATAATTCAATGCGCAGTCATAGCTCCTTTGGGGGGAGGCAAGGATGCTTTTTACTTTCGCAAATACACGAAAAAAAAAAAAAAGTGGGGAACATCCTGGCCTGGGGGGAGGAAAAAAAAAGGGGGTTTGATATTAAACTTGGGGCAGCCCCAAGGGTTACAGAACGTTTCCCAAAACCAAAAAACGGATTATGAACTAAAACCAAGGGAAACCAGTACGAAAATATCATGCGTTTAAAAAAACCAAAATTTGCGCACTCTTGAGATCTTAACCCCCTCATTATCACCTGAGTAGAGACTGGGTTTTTTTTCTCACCAAAGGGGTAGAATCGCCCCCCAGTAGGGGAATAGACTTCTGTGGGGTATAAGGGAAACCCAAAACGTTTAGCAAAATCATCCCCTCAGGTTTTAATACTCCCCCGAATAACGAAAGCCTGAGCAGAAAAGGGGGACAAAAAAATATCAGAGTGACAGTTAAAAAAACATTGACACCCCCCAAGACAACTGGGGGGGAAAACGTTTCCCCCCGCTTAGGCAGACTAAAATAGCTGAAGGCATCCCCACGTAAAAAACCATTGCGCTTTCGAAATTGCGCTGCCCCCAGCCCCCATCACACACGCTTTTTTCAAAGCATTTAAAAGGGCAACACTTTCCCGCATATTCCCGCAAAAGAAAACTTCTGTCAATTTGAATCGCAAAATGACATAGAATCTTAACCGGGGGGGGGAAGGGAATCCCCCAAACATCCTTTACTTATCTGAAGACCTTCCAAAAGGGCCCCCCAAAAAGGGGTCATTCCATTGGGGAGGACTGCCCCCTGCGGATTTGCAGTAAACCAGCGTCATCAACCCCCTTTAATGCCAACAAGGCTTTTTCAGCTTGATCAGTGCTTTTCTCATCTTTAAAAAAAAACCCAAACCCCAAAAAAAAAGCATCAACTCAAAAAACAGGATCCCCAGGGGGCGGGAAAAAAACCCAATCTGGGGGTCGCCCCGCGGAGAAGAGGGCAATTTGAAACCCGCGCCTGCGTTCCTGGGGATTGATTTTAAGGCAAAAAAAAATTTTAAATTTTTTTTGAATTCTAAAAATTGCTCGACCCCTAAAACAATTGGCGGGAATTGGTTAAAAGGAATAGCAAGAAATGCAGCAATCCTAACCTCATGGCAAGCTGATCCAACAAAGACAACTGTGAAACCCCATTGAGAGAAAAAATCCCCCCCAGCCCCCCGGATCAGGGGGAAAAAAAAAAAAATGAAAAAAACAAAAAAAATCTTGAACAACTCTGAAAAAGTTTTTTCTTTCACAAATTTTTCCCTCTGGGGTACCATAAATTTTTAAATTTTTTGGGGCCGGTATATTTTATGTTTCGGTAGCTGAGGAGTGCAGGCAAAAAAGGAAAAACACCAGACATTGGAAAACGTGAGTTGCGTCCCCCCTAACCCAACAACTGAGGCAGCCGTGGAGCGTTCCTCGTTGGTCCTGACCCTGTACAGCGAGAAATAACAAACCTAAAATAGAAGGGAAAGCTATTCCCCCAGAAAAACCCAAAGATAATAAAAAGCCCCCAAACATGAATGGCGGTTAACAAAAAAAATACAGACAAACGAAAATAGTATGAGCAAACTTTTGGGGCCCAAATAATAAATAAAAGGAAAGGAAGGGTACTTACTAACCCCCAAAAAAACCCCAAAGCACAACTCTAAATTTCAAAAAACCCCCGAGATCACACGACCTTCCCCCCTAAATTATTCTCTGGTGTAACAAAATAAAAAAACACCCTGAAAAAACGGAAAAAGCAATGAAAAACCAGTGGTAAAAAAAAACTGGGGGGCAAAAGCCCCCGGGGGGGCCCCCCAAAAGGCCCCCCAAATGCGGACAAAATGCAAAAATTAAGCACGAAAAAAAAGAAAAAATGCTTATCTGAAAAAGGGGGGGGCAAACGCACAGCGGCAAAGGGGGAAAAAGGGGAAACAAGGATTGAGACCCGAACAATTGATCACGGAAACCCCCGAGGGGGAAGGTGACTCCTTTATAAGACCAGTCAGAAACCGTTCCCATCCTCCAATCTTCCTGAAAGACCCGTACCGTTTTTAACCCCCCAAAGGGGGCCCCCGCTAGAATCATCTCAACCCATTCAAACAGATCACTTGTTGAATGTCTTATAGAATAGATCACTCTGTGTGTAATGACTTATAGAATAATCACCGTATATAATGACTATAAAAAGATCACTCTGTGTGTAATGAATCATTAATAGATCATTGGTGTAATGATCTATAAAAGTCACTGTTTAATGATCAAATAGATCACTCTGTGTGAAAAGATCTTAGAAAGACACTCTGTGGTAAGACTCCTAAATGATCACTCTGTGTGTAAGTCTCCTAGAAAAAATCACCTCTGTGTAAGACTCTTAGAAAAAAACATAGTGTTTAATGATATAAAATAGATCACTTTGTGTGTAAACTTGTGAATAGATATCTGTTGAAAAGACTTATAAAAAGACATGTGTAATGATCTATAGAATAGTCACTTGTGGAAAAGACTTATAGAATAGATACTCTGGTGAAGCTCTATAGAAAAGTCACTCTTTGTGTAATGACTTATAGAATAGTTACCTGTGTTAAACATAGAATAGATCACCTTGGTAATGCTCTAAGAATAGACTCTGGTGTAATGTTTTTATAAAATGATCACTCTGTTTTTAATATCTGAATAAATCACTCGTGTGTAATGATATAGAATAGATCACTCTGTGTGTAATGACCTATAGAATAGATCCTCTTTGTGAAATGACTATGAATAGACATTGGGTAATGACTATAGAATAGTTTACTCTGTGTGTAAGGGGCTCTATAAAAAAATTACTTGTGTGAATTTTCCTATAGAATAGATCACTCTGTGTGTAAACTCTAAAAAATAATCACTTGGTGTTTGACTAAAAAAAGATCACTCTGTGTTTTAAGACTCATAAAAAAGATATTGGTGAAAAGCTCTATAGAAAAAATCATGGAAATACTCTATAGAATAGATCCTCTGTGTGTAATGACTCTAAAAAAAAATATCTGTGTGAAAATTTCCAGAATGATCCTCTCTGTGAAAACTCTATAGAAAAAATCCTCTGTGTGAAATTTACTTTGAATAGATCCTTTGTGTGTAAGACTCTATAAATAAAACATCTGTGTGTAATACTCATAAAAATTCACGTGTAATGACTCTATAGAATAGATCACTCTGTGTGTAATGACTCTATGAATAGATCACTCTGTGTGTAATGACTCTATAGAATAGATCACTCTGTGTGTAATTGACTCTATAGAATAGATCACTCTGTGTGTATGACTATAGAATAGATCACTCTGTGTGTAATGCCCTCTATAGAATAGATCACTCTGTGTGTAATGTCTCCATAAAAATGGGTCACTCTGTGTGTAATGACTCTATAGAATAAATCACTCTGGGTGTAATGACTCTATAGAATAGATTCTCTCTTTGTGTAATGACTATGAATAGATCACTCGTGTGTAATGACTATAGAATAGATTACTCTGTGTGTAA
The DNA here is from genome assembly GCA_033576555.1 of Oophaga sylvatica. Taxonomy (NCBI): domain Eukaryota; kingdom Metazoa; phylum Chordata; class Amphibia; order Anura; family Dendrobatidae; genus Oophaga; species Oophaga sylvatica. Next base: position 12,839 of record JARQOD010011700.1, read on the forward strand.
TGTCTCATAGAATAGATCATTTTTGTGTAATGTCTCTATAGAATAGATCACTCGTGTGTAATGCTCTATAGAATAGATCACTCTGTGTAATGACTCTTGTGATGAGTGCTGTGCTGGAATTGCTGTCCTCATCTTTTTTTTTTGTACTGCTGAAAGCCCACCAAGCAAAGCCCCCCTCCTTCTCTCTGCAGCTCTCATACTTCTCACAACCCCCAGCCCTGCACTAGCAGTGTAATGTGAGTGCCAGTGCGGAAGTTTTCCCCCTTCAAATTCATTGTCTGCACACGTGCTTTCTTCCTATAGCAGCCATTTTGGAGAATTCATTCTTTTTTGGTTAATAACACGGTGGAGCATTCGCTAGAAAAACGAAAGTTTTCTGTGTTGAACCATGCGCCGACGGGCATCGTTCCGTGGTACTGGTAAACCGTAACTCCAACAGAACCGAGAAATGGAATTCTCGGGGGCCCCATGTACTAGCCCCCCAAGTGTGGGCTCATTGGAACCGTATTTTAGATAAGCCATTGAGGGGGCTGCCCTTGTTTGTAGGTTCACAGGACGATTAGGACCTTATGATATTGAGAGTCAAACCATAGCTTGCAGCCAGGGAGGTGCCAGAAAAACCAGCCTTTTTGTGGGTCAAAGTGACATGATAAGTTTGAGTGAAGTTCCTTGGCACTTTCTGCTGGGATGTCCTGATAAAAAATCTACCAAGAAAATATGACGTGTGGCTCCTTCCCCAGCCTGGTGCCTTAATATCTAAATCAAGTGAGTTTTCTTTCATTCTTAATCCCATTTATTTTATAACTGCATTGTACATAACGATATTGTCTCCCTTTGTTAATCTTTTTATATTATATAAGCAAATGCCCTGTTTTTTAAGGAATAAAACTAAAATTTATTAGTTTGTTTTTTCCTGCTCTATTTAAAAGAATTTGCCGTGCCTAACATACGCTATGTTTTGGGGTTGCTAGGACCCTCTTGATAAATTGTTCATCAAAGCCGTAGTGGGGCAGCTAAAAGGAAGGGGTGTAAGTGTTAAACTATTGGGTGAGCTGGAGTGACGGAGCGGGTTTATAAGGTACGCCTGGTGCAGCCAGGCTAATTATAATTCCCTCACTGCAGCGTGCCAATAACCGCAAACAGCCAGTGACCCTTGGGACCCAATTATCCTGGTGCAGTTCCCTGCTGACCTGAGGTAAGGGGGGCACAGAGAGCTGCAAGTTCCTAAGTGGAAGTGGGATAGTTATAAATCCCGCAGTTTACTGGGGCGGACGGCAGCAGCGTGGTGGTGCACGTTCCATCACATGTGGTGGCAGCGGTGGGATCACAAGCCGTGACCCCGGGCTACGTGGGCGGACCGCGTGCCCTTCATCACATATTGGTGGCAGGGGTGGGGATCACAAAGCCGTGATCCCCGGGCTAGTGTGGCGGACCGCGTCCGTTCATCACAACTAAAAATAGACCTCTGTGTGTAAGTCTCTATAAAAGATCCTGTGTGGTAATGTCTTATAGAATAGACATCTGGTGTAATGATATAGATAGTCACTCTGTGTGTAAGACTCTATAAATAGATCACTCTGTGTGAAATGACTCTATAGAATAGATCACTCTGGTGTAATGACTCTATAGAAAGATACTCTGTGTGTAATGCTATTAAAAAGATCACTTGGTGTAATGACTCTAAGAATAGACACTTGTTGTAATGTCTCCATAGAATAATCACTTTTTTGTGTAATGACTCTATAGAATAAATCACTCTGTGTGTAATGACTATAAAAATAGATCCTCGTGTGTAATGACTCTATAGAATGATCTCTCTTTTTTAAGACTATAGAATAGATCACTCTGTGGTAATGACTATAGAATAGATTACCTGTGTGTAATGTCCTATAGAATAGATCATCTGTGTGAAATGTCTTATAGATGACCTCTGTGTGTAATGACTCTATAGAATAGATCACTCTGTTAATGACTCATAGAATAATCACTCTGTGTGTAAGTCTCTAAAGAATAGATACTGTGTGTGTATGTTCTATAAAAGATCATCTGTGTGAATGACTATAGAATAGATCTTTTTGGGGTGTAATGACTCTATAGAAAGATCCTCTGTGTGTAATGTCTCTATAGAATAGATCACTTCCTGTGTGTAATGTCTCTATAGAATAGATCACTCTGTGTGTAATGTCTGTAAAATAGTCATCTTGTGTAAAGTCTCTATGAAAGATCACTCTGTTTGTAATAAATTAGAAAAAAATCACTCTGTGTGTAATGAAAAGAATAGATCATTGTTTAATGACTCTATAAATAGATCCTCTGTGTTGTAATACTCTATAAAAATCACTGGTATAATGACTTATGAATAACACTCTGTGTGTAATGACTCTTAAAATAGATCACTCTGTGTGTAATGTCTCCATAGAATAGATCACTCTCTGTGTAATGACTCTATAAATAAATCACTCTGTGTGTAATGACTATAGAATAGATCACTTTGTGTGTAATGACTTATAGAATAGATCACCTGTGTGTAATGACTCTATAAAATAGATCACGTGTAATGACTCTATAGAAAGATCACTCTGTGTTAATGACTCTATAGAATAGATCACTCTGTGTGTAATGACTCTATAGAATAGATCACTCTGTGGTAATGACTCTATAGAATAGATCACTCTGTGTCTAATGACTATAGAAAGATCACTCTGTTTGTAATGACTCTATAGAATAGATCACTCTGTGTGTAATGTCTCCGTAGAATAGATCACTCTGTGTGTAATGACTCTAAAAAAAAATCACTCTGTGTGTAATGACTCTATAGAATAGATCTCTCTTTGTGTAATGACTATAGAATAATCACTCTGTGTGTAATGACTATAAATAGATTACTCTGTGTGTAAGTCTCTATAGAATAGATCACTCTGTGTGAATGTCTCTATAGAATAGATCACTCTGTGTGTAATGACTCTATAGAATAGATCACTCTGTGTAATGACTCTTGTGATGAGTGCTGTGCTGGAATTGCGTCCTCTCTTTTTTTTTTTGTACTGCTGAAAGCCCACCAAGCAAAGCCCCCCTCCTTCTCTCTGCAGCTCTCATACTTCTCACCAACCCCCAGCCTGCACTCAGGCAGTGTAATGTGAGCTGCCAGTGCTGGAAGTTTTCCCGCTTCACCTTCATTTGTCTGCACCACGTGCTTTCTTCTATAGCAGCCATTTTGGAGAATTCATTCTTTTTTGGTTAATAACACGGTGGGAGCATTCGCTAGAAACACGAAAGTTACTGTGTTGAACCATGCGCCGAGGGCATCGTTCCCGTGGTACTGGTAAACCCGTAACTCCAACAGAACCCGAGAAATGGAATTCTCGGGTGCCCCATGTACTAGCCCACCCAAGTGTGGGCTCATTGGAACCGTCATTTTAGAGTAAGACCATTGATGGGTCTGCGTTGTTCTGCTAGGTTCACAGGACGAGTTATGGACCTTAGATATTGCAGAGCTCAAACCATAGCTTGCAGCCAGGGGAGGGGCCAGAAACCAGCCCTTTTTGTGAGGTCAGAAGCTGACATGCATAAGTCTTGCAGTGAAGTTCCTTAGGCACTTTCTGCTGGGATGTCCTGAGTAACAGATCTACCAATGAACTATGACGTGTGGCTCCTTCCCCAGCCTGGCTTGCTGTAATGATTAAAATCATGTGAGTTATATTTCATTCTTAATCCCATTTTATTTTAAACTGCATCTGTACATAACGATATTGTCTCCGTTTGTTACATCTTTTTATATTATATAAGCACTGCCTGTTTTTTAAGGAATAAAACCTATAAATTTATTAGTTTGTTTCTCCTGCTCTATAAACGAATTTGCACGTGCCTGAAGCACTACGCTACTGTTTTGGGGTTGCTACGGACCCTCTTGATAAATTGTTCATCAAAAGCCGTAGCTGGTGGCAGCTAAAGGAAAGGGTGTAAAGTGTTAATCTATTGGGTGACGCTGGCAGTGACGGAGCGGGGTTTATAAGGGTACTGCCTGGCTGCAGCCAGGAAGTAATTATAATTCCCTCACTGCAGCGTGCCCAATAGCCAGCACACAGCCAAGTGACCCGTCTGGAGACCAATTATCCTAGTGCAGTTCCCTGACTGACCTGAGGGTAAGGGGGGCGCCAGAGAGCTGCAAGTTCCTAAGTGGAAGTGGGATAGTTATAAATCCCTGCAGTTTACTGGGTCGGACGGCAGCAGCCGTCGTGTGTGTGCACGTTCCATCACATGTGGTGGCAGCGGTGGATCACAAGCCGTGACCCCCGGGCTACCGTGTGGCGGACCGCGTGCCCGTTCATCACATATTGGTGGCAGCGGTGGGATCACAAGCCGTGATACCCGGGCTACCGTTGGGCGGACCGCGTGCCCGTTCATCACATATTGGTGGCAAGCGGTGGGATTATAGCGCATTAGTGATCTGTTTGAGCAATCATTCCCTTCACTAAAAAACTTGCACGGTTCTTCAGCGACCCTGCAGCTAAAGTTTTGGAGAACAGACTCAGTGTTTATTAGTCCTGAGACAATTGTGTGTACTTGCGGTTTCCCCTCCCTTCTCTTTGTTTTTCTATCCTATCTTTTATTTGGCAACCATGGCTACAAGAGGAGCAAGTTGGTTCGAAAAGCAGAACAGGGACACTCTTGTGGGAATCTGCGTGTACCACGGCCTTGACCACAAGAACCAAAACCAAAGCCCGACTGGTCCAGGCCCTGAAGGAGTGGGCGAGCATCGGAGCGTGGCGGGCGCAGGAGCCGGCCCAACGCCAAGGTGGTGCCGCAGGAGCAGAGGCCCAACCCCTGACTGCTTACGCCCAGAGAGAGGTGGACCCTTACCTGCAGGCGGCCCTGGAGGACTCACCGCTGACAACCGGGAAGAACGCCTGAGGCTGATCCAGCAAGCTCAAGAGAGAGCCGACCAGCGAGAGGCCAAACAGCGAGAGGCTGAGAGAGCCGAGCGGGAGGCTGAGAGAGCCGAGCGGGAAGCTCAGAGAGCCCATGAACTGGAGCTGCTCAGACAAGGGGCAATGCCCTCCACAGCCCAGAGCAGTACACCCAGCAGCTCTCAGAGTCCCAAGCCCGGCCGGAGCACTTTCCCGTGCTGGAAAAGGACGGAGACTTGGACACTTTTCTGCGGGCCTTTGAGAAAGTCTGCAGACAGTACCGGCTGCTTACCGACCAATGGGCCAGGTACTTGACCCCCGGGCTGAAGGGCAAAGCTTTGGAGGCGTTCGCTTCCCTCGCGCCAGATCAAGACAGTGACTATGAGGCCATCAAGCAGGCCCTGATTGCCAAGTACCAGCTAACCCCTGAGGTATACCGAAAGAAGTTCCGGAACCTCCAACGTGGCCCACACGACAGTTATAGCGATGTGTGCAAGGACTCAGGAACCACTTTGACCAGTGGATCCATGGACTGTCAGTTGACAACTATGAGGAGCTGAAAGACCTGATGATCAAAGACCAGTTTCCTGCATCTGTGCCCAGCTGAGGTCCGACAGTTCATCCTGGACCGAGAACCAGAGGACGCGGTCACAACAGCCCGGATCGCCGACAGCTATGAGGCCAACCGGAAACCCGAGGTGCGGAAGCCCGTCGCCATCCGCTGGGGAGGGGGTAAGCCTGCAACCAACCCCAGTGCCCCTGCCAGTCGTCCCTCTGGAGGCACTATCCCCTTTGCCAGCGCCAGGCTACATCAGACCCCAGCCAGTGTTTCTCCTGTAAAAGGACTGGTCACATCAGCGCCACCTGTCCGGAGAGGCAGAAGAACCCCCCAGCCAAGGCCTCCGGGCCCAACGCCTCTGTTCTTTTGGTGGGTGGTGTGGTGGGGAGGGTTGATGACAACGTGCAGCCCGTCCGCGTGGGGGCCCGTCTTGCTACAGGCCTCAAGGACACCGGGGCTGAACGAACCCTCATCCGACCCGAACTGGCGGCCCCTGAAGAGTTGATTCCGGGGAAAACCTTAACTGTCACAGGGATTGGGGGCGTCCACTACCCTTGCCGATAGCCCGAGTTTTCATTGACTGGGGTGCCGGGAGCGGGGTGAAGGAAGTGGGGGTGTCCGAAAACTGCCCACTGATGTTTTATTGGGGACTGATCTGGGGAGGATGGTGGCGTACTATGTCCCTGACACCCCTTCCCAATCTGATGATAAGGTTAACGTTAACCATGATGTTGATGTTGATGAGGATGGGAAACTGATTGTGTTACCTGCTAATGCTTCGCGAAGTGATGATGCAACTGATAACCTTTCTTTCCTAGGAATGATGTTGATAGTGATGTATCTGTGCCATCTGAATCTGTTAACCCTTTCTCTGAAGTGGTAGATGTGTCCACAGGTACAGGAGCGTTCAGTCCCGTCGCTCTGCGGAGTGAGACGGCTGAGGAACCCCTAGCAGGAGCAAGCGACAGTGCTCAAGGAAATGGGGAGGTGCATGGGAACCGGGAGGAAGGTGACGCCATGACACTGACCAGTGCCACCGAGGAAGGTAACTGGCCCATAAGTAGCACTGCTCCTGAAGTGTTGGGGGTGGATGGGGAGGTAGAGCCCCATAGCAGCGCAGGCTGATGGGTCTATAGAAATCCCCGGGGAGACTGCATATGTAGCTGCTGTCACCCGCAGTCAGAGTGCCCGGATCGCAGGTAGCGCCCTGCCATCTGGACCCTCCTCCGCTACAGGAGAGACTGAACCAGAGGTGGACCAGAGCCGGTCCCAGAGGGTCCCAGTGAGGAAGGAACCCTGACGTCACTTCTGGCTGCCTCCAGCCAGGAGTTCCAGGCTGCTCTGCACTCAGATGCGAGCCTGGAGAACTTGAGGCACCTCGCCGAGACGCCCACCTCCGTGACTGATAAGGAGAGGGTGGTCTGGGAACGAGGAAGGTTGTACCGGGAGACAGTACCCGGAGGTTCCCAAAAGGAGTGGTTGAGGGAAAAACAGCTGGTCGTCCCGCACCAGTTCTGAGGTGAGTTGTTGAGGATTGCCCATGAGATTCCACTGGCTGGACACTTGGGATCAGCAAAACTAAGGCACGGCTGTCTCAACACTTCTATTGGCCCAAGATGGGGACAGATGTGACTAACTACTGCCGCTCCTGTATCACTTGTCAAAGAGTGGGGAAGGCGGGGCCTGCTCTTAAGGCTCCCCTGATCCCTGTTGTGAATGGGTTTTGAGATGAGTTCTGAGCAGAGGCTCCCTCTGGTGGTTACAAGCGGTACTAGTGAGGATTGTGAAGACTGGGAATCAGGTGTTACTGTTGGTCTTATTTAAGGGAATCATTTTCCCATCAGGGTTGCCGGTGATCAATTGTTCTGGTCTGAATCCTTCTTTCCAGTTTCCCTTGTAGCCTGCTGTGTTGTGTCTGCATCTCCTGCTATCAGATAAGACAATTTCTTATTTTGTGTTTTTGCTATATTTTTGCATTTTGTCCTGCACTTCTGTGGGGGCCTTCAGGGTCCCCTCCGGGGCTTTTGCCCTCTCAGTTTAGTTCAGCCACTGTGTTTTGTACTTTTGCTTTTTCCAGTTTTTTCAGTGGCTGCTGTTTTTGTTACACCAGAGAACTAATTTAGGTGGTAGAGGTCGTGTGATCTCAGGTGATTTTGAAATTAGTAGAGTTGGTGTTTTTCAGGGTTTTCTGGGATTGCAGTAAGTACCCTTCCTGTCCTTTTCTATTTAGTTAGTTTGGGCCCCAGCGTTTGCTCATACTATTTTCTTTCTGTGTCAGTATTTCTCTTGTCTAACCGCCATTACATTTTGGGGGCTTTCTATTATCTTTGGGGATCTGCTCCGGGGCAGATAGCTTTCCTATTTCTATCTTTAGGTGTAGTTAGTTTCTCAGGCTGTGACGAGGCGTCTAGGACCAACGTAGGAACGCTCCACGGCTGCCTCTAGTTGCGGTGGTTAGTCAGGGTACTGCAATCTCATAGATTCCAACTGCTCTGGTGTATTTCCTTTTTTGCCTGCACTCCTCAGCTACCGTAACATAACATTATCACCGGACATAAAAATTGTATGGTACTCACAGAAGGGAAAAAATATTTTGAAGGAAGAAAAGTTGTCAGAGATATTTTTTTTGTTTGTTGCATTTTTTTTTTTTTCCTCTGTATCTCTGGGTGCTGGGGAGGATCTTTTCTCCCAATGGAGTTTGCACAGTTGTCTGGCCGTGTGGATCAGCTTGCCACTGAGGTTCAGAGTATTGCTGCATATCTTGCTAGGTTGCCTGTTGTGGAACCTAGGATCCCCATGCCAGATTTGTTTTTAGGGGATCGAGCTAAGTTTCAGAATTTCAAAAATAATTGTAATTGTTTCTTGCCTTAAAATCTAAGTCCTCAGGAAACGCAGCGCAGCAGGTTCAAATTATCATCTCTCTCCTGCGCGGCGATCCTCAGGATTGGGCTTTTTCCCTGATACCTGGGGATCCTGTTTTGAGTGATGTTTGATGCATTTTTTCAGGCTTTGGGTTATTGTACGATGAGCCTAATGTCACTGATCAAGCTGAAAAAGCCTTGTTGGCATTAAATCAGGGCTTGATGACGCTGAGTTATACTGTCAGAGATTCCGTTAGGTGGGCAGTCCTGACCAAATGGAATGACGACGCTTTGGCGGCCCTTTTCCGGAAGGGTCTGTCGGATAATGTAAAGGATGTTATGGTGGATTCCCTGTCCCTCTGGTCTCAATGATTCTATGTCATTGGCGATTCAAATTGACAGACGTTTGCGTGAGCGGAGAAGTATGCGTGGAGTGGTGTTGCCTTGTGAGCCAGCTGCTGAGCCCATGCAGTGTGATGGAGTGGTGTCTGGGGCACAGCGTCATGAGTTTCGAAAGCGCAATAGGTTATGTTTCTACTGTGGTGATGCCTCTCATGCTATTTCAGTCTGCCCTAAGCGGGGAAGACATTTTGCACGCTCAGTTGTCTTGGGTAGTGTTCAGACTAAGTTTTTATTAACTGTCACTCTGATATGCTCTCTGTCCTCATTTTCTGCTCAGGCTTTCGTTGATTCTGGAGCAGCTATTAACCTGATGGATTATATTTTTGCTAAACGTTGTGGGTTTTCCTTGATACCCTACAGAAGTCTATTCCTTTACTGGGATCGATTCTACCCCTTTGGCTGAGAATAAACCCCAGTTTTCTACTCAGGTGATAATGAGGGTTGAACCTGATCACCAGGAGTGCTGCAAATTTTTGGTTCTATATAATCTGCATGACATTATAGTGCTGGGTTTCCCTTGGTTACAGTCTCATAATCCTGTTTTGGATTGGAAATCTGTGTCTGTAACCAGTTGGGGCTGCCAATGGTTTAGTGCCAACACTCCTGTTTTTTCTGCCTCCCCCAGGCTGAGGATGTTCCTGACTTTTTGTTTGATTTTTCTGATGTGTTTAGCGAAAGTAAATCTGCATCCTTACCTCCCCATAGGAGCTATGACTGCGCTATTGAATTAGTGCCAGGTAGTAAATTCCCTAAGGGTCGCCTTTTTAACTTGTCTGTACCTGAACATGACGCTATGCGGTCTTATATCAAGGAATCATTGAGAAGGGTCATAATCAGACCATCCTCTTCACCCTTAGGTGCCGGTTTTTTCTTTG
>JARQOD010011701.1:0-22439 GCA_033576555.1 Oophaga sylvatica
ATCTGGTTTCAGAGTGGTGTTCCACTCACTTGGAACTTGGCTCACTTTAGATGGGCTGGTACATTGCAGGAGCAATATAGCAATGCTATTAAGATCCAACCAGTCTGGCTGTAGCTTCTGACACACAACTGCCGCAGTAAAAATGGTGTATAATATTTCCCTGCTCAGAACAATTTGCAGGATTTAAAGAAAAGAATATTATGAGAATTACTGTTGTACTTAAAAGAAATTTTAATGTGCTTATATCCCTGGCTAATACACAGCTACCTCTTTCAGCAGCACCTCTGATTTCTCTGCCTGTTTCCGGGTACAGTGTGACAATCATGGCATCAGGGGTCTTATAGAGACCTGATGACGCTATGTGGATAGCCAATCACAGTAATGCCACCACCAAGATGGCTACAGCATTACAGTTACTGTCAGGCAATCCCTGCATGTTCATTGGCTGTCTAAAAAGCACCAAACATGTGGGGCGGGGACTGGAGCTCCCGCTTGAGCATTCAAGAAATACTCATTGAGTAACAAGCATCCTGAGCAAACTAATGCTTGAGCAAGTGATGAGCACACTAACTCATCATGAGGTAAGACTAGTGTCAAGATTTGAACCCAGCAGCTCTTGTGCACCAGGCAGCAGCTTTTCCCTCTGAGCTATTCAGCTCGCTGCACAGCTCTGTGCTAACTCAAATAAATGTACCTGTGTTGTTTCTGATTGTCTCCACCCTGAGTTCCTGATTGGCTCCACCGATTGAACACTATATTTTAACCTGGCATTGGACTCCATTCCATGCAAGAATTTTGAGCTACCAGCCTCTAGGCAAGCATCAGTTCACCTGCTGCTTATTTTCAAGATTCTACTGCTGATACTGTGTACCGATGTCTGGCTATCCTTGACTACACTATGTGCTGCTAATTATCACTACATTGCTGCTCCTGTGTACCGACCCCTGGATTTCCCTAACTACACTTCCTGATGCTGCGCCCTCCTTGTGGTCGCAATACCACTATTCCAACCCAGGTCAGTCCATGGCAACGAGTATCTGAACAGTCTAACCAGTAAGGAAGATTTTCTACCATTGACACAATAACATTCTTCCTTCCTCATGAGGTTTTACAATTTGTACAAGTTTTTAGTAGAAGAAACATCTGCTGCTTAAACCATTGGCTATTGGCTTTAATCTAAAATTTTCTCCTATCCATTAAAGTCACAATGAAGCCATAACATAATGCAAATGAGTAAAGACAACTAGACTTCACATCCTGAGGCATGTCCTCCTATGTTCAGTTCCACCATCAAAGCAGTACAAACAACCCAATAGGAACTGATGACGTAATTGATCCTATTGTTTTGTATGGGGTCACTTTGAAGCATGATGGAACCAATTTTGCTGCCAGATTTCTACAACTTGGTCAATATCTCAATGCAGAAATGGACAATGGACAGGAGCACATCACCAGCTTTGTCCATCTTAGTCATGGCACAGCAAGCAAAACAGAGAATACTTCGGTAAACCAGTTCTTAGATACCAATAAGACTATTCAATTTTGATCCCCGTAACTTACTGATAGGCTTATGTGGATTAGATGGTGGTGGTGGAGGATTATGCGGATTAGATGGTGGTGGTGGAGGATTATGCGGATTAGATGGTGGTGGTGGAGGATTATGCGGATTAGATGGTGGTGGTGGAGGATTATGCGGATTAGATGGTGGTGGTGGAGGATTATGCGGATTAGATGGTGGTGGTGGAGGATTGTGCGGATTCCATGGTTGTGGTGGTGGTGGATTTCCATAGTCATCAGCTAAGGTTCCTGCGTAGCACAGGATGAGTAGAATGAGACAGCGGGTGTCCGGAGCCATATCTGCAGAGCTCTGTAGATAAGAGTCATCCAGGTGAAGGACACATCATTTATAGATGTGAAAAAACATGGGAGGAGAAGATGTAGGACCGGTTGGGCTCTTCCACAATGATAGATTTCACAATTTATGGGATTCTATGAAGACATCACTATAATTAGCAGAGAGTGATAATCATGTCAGCAACTCCCTGGTATCTGGTTTTACAAGAACATCCCTGTGGAAGGGTGTAGATGATTGCCGTTCACAGCATTTGCATCCTAGAATTCTGACAAGTATGCACTTTCTATTTTAGCACCTGGAATTACCTTTCTAACAGAGTAACAGGGCCGAAAAAAGATATTTGTTCATCCAGTTCAGCCTGTAGATTGTGAGTCTTCGCGGGCAGGGTCCTCTCTCCTTCTGTACTTATGTGTGTCCTGTATTGCTCATATTTATTGTACTTGTCTATATTCGCCCCCTCTCACATGTAAAGCGCCCTGGAATAAATGGCGCTATAAAAATGAATAATAATAATAATATTCCGTCAGAATAAATCCCCAGATCTACGTCCTACTAAAGAACCTAATAACTGTAAGATACAATATTGTTACCTCCAGGAAGACATCCAGGCCTCTCTTGAACCCCTCGGCTGAGTTCACCATCACCACCTCCTCAGGAGAGGAATTCCAGATTCTCACTGCCCTAACAGTAAAGAATCCTCTTCTGTGTTGGTGGAGAAACCTTCTCTCCTCCAGACGCAGAGACTGCCCCCTGGTGACTGTCACCTTCCTTGGTGTAAACAGATCCTCGGAGAGTTATTTGTATTGCCCCTTATATACTTATACATGGTTATTAGATCGCCCTCAGTCGTCTTTTTTCTAGACTAAATAATCCTAATTTTGCTAATCTCTCTGGGTATTGTAGTTCCCCATCCCCTTTATTAATTTTGCTGCCGTCCTTTGTACTCGCTCTTGTTCCGTTACATCCTTCCTGAGCACCGGTGCCCAAAACTGTACACACTAGTGATGAGCGAGTACTCGGACAGAACAACGAGCCCAATGTAAGTCTATGGGAGACCTGAGTATTTTTGACCCAGGGGTACTTTAAAGGTCTAAAAATGTCTGAAAATGATGGAAACACTGGTCAAATGTGACGGGGACATCATTGGGATCACCCCTGGAAGCATTCCTGACTCCTAGGTTACAGCTGTAAACAATGTTGTCAGAGTTTCACGCCTTTTTTTCCGATGCGCCAAAAAACATACCATAACGAAACCGAAATAGATTTTTCTGGGAAATAGGTGAAGGTACATCCTTTCCAGGTTAATGACTAGTATATAAGGCAAAATAATTAACCCCAGACCAAAATGTTCCTCCACCACTTGAGATATGTTCCGACGCAGCATTTTAGAAGCTTTTTTGCTAATTTAATATTGATTTCAACCAAAACAAATGCATTCACTGGGAAATGTCATTGTAACATCTAACAACCCTAGCTGGCCATGTGGTGTGTGACACATAACCAGACCCATCTTCCTTCATTTATAAAGGAGGAACTCTTAAAGTCACAGAGCCTATTTTCACTGGTGCATCAGGTGGCATTAATCTTCTTAAATGGCCATTATTAAACAGTGGGTCTCCTAAACTGTTATAGCCTATGCTGTGAGTGGATGGGCTGCCAAGAATTACGACGCACCACAATAGCCCTTTCATAAGATGTCCAAGAGGGCCTCCATAAAAAATGTTGCATTGAATGCAATGTCTGCCCTGCTGCAAAGTCATATGCACCCCATTACGCCTTGGAACCCACATACTGGATCCATGAAAATCCACTTCACAATACTTATTTTGTACATCCAGAAGTCGCCAATGATAGACATAAAAGGTCTAAGTTAATCTATTCAAGCAATGAATAATGGGGCTTCAGTGCCAGATTTCCAACATACCAAAGTAAATGGCGTTTCCACGCCAAAAAAATTAATTACACCTCCATGCAAAGTGTTCGTTTTTTCCACAGAAACACTTGAAGATCATTATATTTTTTTTCGACAGTTATTATATGAGATGAAGAAAATAATATGGCTTCCCTGAAATCGTCTTCTGATGGCAAAGAAAATCATTCAGTGAACTGTGAAACTGAAGGCAAAGATCGTACATTGCAAGATGGTGGGCGTTACACAAGGCATGGTTCCAAAAGATTTTTTCAAATGTCAGAAAAGTGCATTCTTCCCCAACCAAATCCATTTCTCAATGTTCTAATAAAAAATCACATTGAAAATCACACAGAGTTAAGGAGAACTGACTTCCTTGACCACGACACCATAAAAACACTAGTGCATGCCCTTATCATCTCCTGCCTTGACTACTGCAACCTCCTACTCTCTGGCCTCCCCTCTAGCACTCTGGCACCACTCCAATCCATCCTACATTCTGCTGCCTGACTAATCCACCTGTCTCCCCGCTATTCCCCAGCCTCTCCTCTACGCCAAGCCCTCCATTGGCTTCCTATCGTCCTGTGGCTCCAGTTCAAATCCCTAACTATGACATACAAAGCCATCCACAACCTCTCTCCTCCATACATCTGTGACATGGTCTCCCGGTACTTACCCACACGCAACCTTCGATCCTCTCAAGATCTCCTTCTCGACTCCCCCCTCATCTCTTCTTCCCACAACCGCATACAAGACTTCTCCCGTGCTCCCCCCATACTCTGGAATTCTCTACCCCAACACATCAGACTCGCGCCTACCATGGAAACCTTCAAAAAGTACCTGAAGACCCACCTCTTCTGACAAGCATATAACCTACAATGATCCTCAGTCCACTGAATCGCCGCACGACTAGCTCTACCCTCTCCTAGTGTATCCTCACCCATCCCTGTAGACTGTGAGCCCTTGCGGGCAGGGTCCTCTCTCCTTCTGTACTTGTGTGTGTCTTGTATTGCTCATGTTTATTGTACTTGTCTATATTTGCCCCCTCTCACATGTAAAGCGCCATGGAACAAATGGCTCTATAAAAATGTATAATAATAATAATAATAAAAATAACTGACTGCAGGAAAAAAAAGGAAAGAATCAGCATCTCTTCCACCAAAACTTGATAACACTTCAGAGTTGTGGATGATAAAAATTTCACCAATTAGTCCAAAAGCAAGTGAAACAGATTACTTTAAATCCTTGCAAGACTATAAAGTTTACAAATGTGACAAAAAATGATGTCTGTTTTCAGAAAAGCTTTTGAGAATAACCAACAATGCAGTCTGAATGACGTTATTGGAGATAGGAGACTGGTAGATAAAAAATAAAATAGTGTACCATGAAACCTCAAGCTGTCAAACCCTTTCTTGGTTTTCAGATGGTAATGGAATCCCGACAATATGTTGAGAGCAGGATGCACTACATTGAAGGACAATCAACTTTTTTTTATTTTTTAATGGTGTGATGGTTCCCTCTTTGCAAAATTATTTACTGGAGAATTCGGCTATTTGATTTGCCAAGTTTTTAACACTAAGGTTCAGATACGGCTTTAAAGATGGCTAATACTTGCAATAAAACGCAATTTTATTTCAAAGTACAAAATTCAAGGAATAGTATGATTGAATAGTATGAGTGCGTACACTTTTCTATATTTTAACATAGAAACGTTAAGTACATATAAGGATTAAATACTTATTATGATTAAGTAGATATAAAGATTAACTGCATACAGTATACTTACATTATCACCAAGAGGCTTTTAAACATCATCCGTCTGGAATATTAGAGAAGCAACACCAAGACAGAGAACCCCTGGGAGATTCACTACACTGCATGGGTGTCCCTAATTATGCAGGTATGAATACACTGTACATGTACAGGTATCCCAGTTTTCGCATCTGTCTTTGTCATGTTTCTC
This sequence comes from Oophaga sylvatica, assembly GCA_033576555.1. NCBI lineage: Eukaryota > Metazoa > Chordata > Amphibia > Anura > Dendrobatidae > Oophaga > Oophaga sylvatica. The sequence goes on from JARQOD010011701.1 coordinate 5,728, forward strand.
TGGTCTTATATAGTGATTTACTGTAAGGGTCTGTGGAACGCACCAAATATTTGATGTAGAGAGGTGCGTTCGCAGCCGGGGTCCACCGTGCAGGCGGAGCCTGCTGCTGGTAAAATGGCGCAAGAAGCGAACTCTGTTATCCCGCAGAGTCGCCAAAATAAACGCCGTAACGCGCTGTGGCAATAAGTGCGAACTCTGTTATTCCACAGAGCCGCTAGAAGGAGTGCCGCAGCGTTATATGGCGATGTGTGCGAACTCACTTAACACCACTGAGTCGCAGAATAAACACGCTAGGGCACTGTCTAGCGTTGAAAGTGAACCCTGTTACGTCACAGAGCTGCTGAGACAAACTTCTGTGTCCTGTCAGGCACCCAGGTACACAGTTAAGTGCTAAGCGAACATAGAACGTGATCATGCGCTAATGTCCTCGCGGGAGTCACCCGCAATCTATGGTGTCTGAACGCCAGGCCCTGAATATGGCACTCAAACTCCTCACCGGTTATGCCGGCAATCTAGGGCATCTAGGACACCGACCCTGACCAGCTAGCATACCAAACTCCTCACCGATTAAGTCGGTATTCTAGGGGCTTATTTCAGCCGGAGCCCTAACCACACACACGCATGACCACACTGGCGCAAAGCATATAATGGTTGATACTAGCGCATGGCGGCTCAGCATTGCCACCCTTTTATAATAACAGCTACAGGACCTGCCAGAAACAAGGACCAATGAAACTTGTTCCAGAACTCCAGTAGTCACAGGACCTTCCTGGCAGACCAATAGGAGCTGCTGAAGTACCTGAGCATGTGACCCCTGATCTCCAATGAGAGATCTCACCCTGGGCATGCTCAGAAGGGGAAACGCAGGACTTCATCCCAAAGACGTCTGCTCCAGCACTGGCTATATTAGCAGATCTAGAAGAGGCAGCAGCAAGTCGCTGCACAGTACTGGAATGGGCAAGACGCTGGGACCTACGTCTCTGCTGAGCAGGCTCCACTGCGGCTGGAGATGAATGGGGGACCGCAGTTGGACTGCTTCGAGACTCCCCTTGTGCAGCAGTGGGAACTCGAACCCTAACATTACCCCCCCTCCTAGGGCCCCCCTTCTTTGGGCCTCACTGCGCTCAAAGGCAGCGATGAGCTGCGGAGCCTGAACACGCTCAGCAGGCTCCCATGACCTATCCTCAGGCCCATAACCCCTCCAATCCACCAAATAAAACTTTTTGCCACATACCACCTTGCACCCCAGAATAGCATTCACCTCATAATCGTCCGTAGACGAACCCGATGTCCCGGCAGATGACTCGGAAAACTGGGACAAGTATACGAGTTTCAGGAGGGAGACATGGAATGTGTCGGTGATACCCAGGCGTGGCGGAAGGGCTAACCGGTAGACCACAGGATTGACCTGTTCAAGGACCTTGAAGGGACCCAGAAAGCGAGGTGCGAACTTAGTGGACTCTACACGCAGCCTGATGTTACGGGCGGAGAGCCACACTAAATCGCCAGGGGCAAAAGTCGGAGCGGGGCGCCGATGTGCATCGGCGGATGACCTCATTCTCTCCTTGGAGGCCTGAATGGCATCCTGAGTGCGGTCCCAAATGTCCCGTGCCTCCACAGCCCAGTCTGCCACCCTGGAGTCGGCAGAAGACACGGGCATAGGTACAGGAACCCGCGGGTGCTGACCGTAATTAAGGAGAAATGGGGTTTGTCCAGTGGAATCAGCCACAGCGTTGTTTAATGCAAACTCCGCCCACGGTAACAAGGATGCCCATTCGTCCTGCCTAGCTGAAACAAAATGTTGCAGATATGTGACCAAGGTCTGGTTGGCCCTCTCTACCAACCCATTCGTCTCGGGATGATAAGCAGAAGAGAGATTTAACTCAACACTGAGAAGGCGACAAAGCTCTCTCCAGAACCGAGACGCAAACTGGGGACCCTGATCGCTGACAATTTTGTCCGGCATACCGTGTAAGCGGAAGATATGTTTGATAAACAGAGTCGCCAAGGCCCGTGCAGAAGGTAACCGGGGTAGCAGCACCAAGTGCACCATTTTAGAGAAGTGATCGGTGATAACCCATATGATGGTACACCCACGAGATTTGGGCAAGCCTACCACAAAGTCCATCCCGACCATTTCCCAAGGCCTGTCTGCCACGGCAATGGGTAAAGTAACCCAGCTGGCCTTTGATGAGGGGACTTATTTTTGGCACAGGAGACACATGCCCGAATATAATCTCCAACGTCTCGGACCATATGCGGCCACCAGTATGTCCTCGCGAGTAGCTCAGATGTCCTTTTTTTCCAAAATGTCCACCCACCCTGGACGAATGGGCCCAAGAGAGAACCTCCGGTCACAAATTAGATGGTACAAAGGTCTTGCCCGGAGGGACAGACTCTAGCGAGACCGGAGCTCCAGTTCTCAGGCTCTCAGAGGAGACAATAAGCCGTGGCTCCCCCTCCTCCTCCTCAGAAGACACAACGGAGCGAGAGAGAGCGTCAGCCCGAATGTTCTTCTCTCCCGACAGAAAATGGAGGGTGAAGTGAAAGTGGGAGAAAAACAAGGACCATCTGGCCTGACGGGAATTTAGCCGCTGGGCAGTCTGTAAATACACCAGATTTTTGTGATCCGTGAAGACTTGGAAGGGAAAACGAGCCCCCTCCAACAGATGTCTCCACTCCGAGAAGGCCAACTTCATTGCTAGCAACTCCCTGTCCCCGATGGAATAATTCCTCTCCGCTGGTGTGAAGGTCTTGGAGAAAAAGAAGCATGGATGCTTCCGACCTTGAGCATCCTTTTGAAAGAGGACTGCTCCAGCACCAACGGACGAGGCATCCACCTCCAATATAAATGGCTTATCAACATCGGGGCGATGTAGGATGGGAGCGCTAGCGAAATGGGACTTAATAGAAGTGAAGGCCTTGGAGACCTCTTCAGACCACAATTTGGGGTTTGCTCCCTTTTTGGTGAGGGCAACCATGGGAGCTACCAAAGTTGAGAAGTGAGGGATAAACTGGCGGTAGTAATTAATGAACCCCATAAAGCACTGCACCACCTTCAGAGAATGGGGTTCTTGCCAGTCCATCACCGCCTGTAGTTTGGCAGGATCCATAGCCAATCCCTGGGCGGAGATGATATAGCCCAGGAAAGGTAAGGACTCCTGCTCAAACACACATTTCTCCAACTTTGCGTAGAGGGAATTTGCCCGTAAGAGGTCGAAGACTCTGCAGACATCTCTCCGGTGGGAGTCAATATCTGGGGAAAAGATGAGAATATCATCCAGATAGACTACGACTGAGGTGGAGAGCATATCCCGGAAGATGTCATTAACAAAGTCTTGGAAGACCGCTGGGGCATTACCAGATATTCATAGTTCCCGTCCCTGGTATTAAAAGCAGTCTTCCATTCGTCCCCCTCACGGATGCGAATCAGGTTATAAGCACCCCGCAGATCTAATTTTGTAAATACCCTTGCCCCCGTAGCCTATCAAATAGCTCAGAAATCAGGGGCAACGGGTATTTATTCTTAACGGTGATGGCATTAAGACCCCTGTAATCGATGCATGGACGTAACTCTCCGTTCTTCTTCTGCACGAAGAAGAACCCCGCCCCTGCAGGTGACACTGACTTCCTAATGAATCCTCTTGCCAGGTTCTCCTGAATATATTGGGACATAGCCTCCGTCTCCGGGAGAGAAAGGGGATAGACCCGTCCCCGAGGAGGTTCTGCTCCAGGCAAGAGGTCAAAAGGACAGTCATAAGGACGGTGAGGTGGAAGGACTTCTGCAGCCTTTTTGGAGAATACGTCTGCATATGACCAATAGTATTTAAGAAGTGAAGTAAGATCTGCGGGCATCTCTGTAGTGGCCACCTGAATGCATTTCCTCATACATCTGCCTTTACATGACTCACCCCAACCCATGATCCTCCCAGAGTTCCACTCAATGTGTGGGGAGTGGAAACGGAGCCAGGGCATCCCTAACAAAATCTCGTCTATTCCCTCGGGAATGACCAGAAGTGAGATAATCTCCTGATGGGAAGGGGACATTGACAAGTGAAAGGGATGGTCTGATGTGTGATTGGTGAAGGCAGTGTCGACCCATTCACTACTCGAACAGTCACGGGTTTGGCGAGCATCACCAAAGGTATAGAGTGGCGGAGAGCGAAGGTAGAAGACATGAAATTTCCTTCGGCTCCAGAATCCACACAAAGCGTGACTGTTAAAGTGGATGAGCCAAAATTGATTGTCCCCTAAAGGACAACTTGGAAGCATGTACCGCTGTGTCTAGTGAACCCCCTCCAATGGTTACTAGACGCGGTCATTTCCTGACCGCCGTGGACATTTTTTAGCATAATGCCCTATTTGTTGGCAAGCATTACAAGTCACAGATACTCGAGCGGCCCGAGACTTAGGTCTCGCTCGAGAAATCTCCATGGCCTCAAGGGAATCGGACGCCTGAATGGAAGATTCAAGAGGTCTGGCGAAGGTGGGTGCCAGCCGGAACCTCTGCCTACACTGGGTCCGCTCCAACCTCCGCTCGTTAAAACGGAGGTCGATGCGGGTAGATATGGTAATGAGCTCCTCCAGTGTGGCAGGAATCTCCCTGGTGGACAAGGCGTCCTTCACATGGTCTGCCAGTCCCCTCCAGTACACAGGTATAAGGACTTTATCTGGCCAGTCCAACTCAGAGACCAGAGTCCGAAATTGGACGGCAAACTGGCTGACCATGGATGAACCCTGGGTGATAGCCAACAGTTGAAGAGCCGTATCATGGGTAACGCGAGGTCCTAAAAAGACCTGTTTCAGAGTGTCCAAGAAGAGAGGAGCACTCTGCACCACACGATCATCGCGCTCCCACAACGGCGTTGCCCACTCCAACGCCCTGCCCGACAAAAGGGATATGATAAAACCCACTTTCGCCCGCTCCGTGGGAAAACGTGCAGCCAGAAGCTATAGATGTATGGAGCACTGACTGACGAAACCCTGACATTGTTTACTGTCACCGGTAAACTTGTCTGGAAGTGGGAGGCGGGAAATAGTCGGGGCAGGGGTGGCAGAGGACAAACTGGCGGCGGCCACACTAGCAGCCTGAACCGCGACTGCGGTAACATCCACAGCTGAGGTTGTGCGTTCTAGAGTCGCCAACCTACCCTCCAGCTGCTGGATATACCGCTGCAGACGCTGGTCGTCCGCCATTTTACCAGCCAGACCCTGGTGCTAGTATTATGTAAGGGTCTGCGGAACGCAACAAATATTTGATGTCAAGAGGTGCGTTCGCAGCCCGGGGTCCACGTGCAGGCCGAGCCTGCTGCTGGTAAAATGGCGCAAGAAGCGAACTCTGTTATCCTGCAGAGTCGCCAAAATAAACGCCGTAACGCGCTGTGGCAATAAGTGCGAACTCTGATATTCCACAGAGCCGCTAGAAGGAGTGCCGCAGCGCTATATGGCGATGTGTGCGAACTCACTAAACACAACTGAGTCGCAAAGTAAACACGCTAGGGCGCTGTCTAGCGTTGAAAGCGAACCCTGTTACGTCACAGAGCTGCTGAGAAAAGTTCTGTGTCCTGTCAGGCACCCAGGTACACAGTTAAGTGCTAAGCGAACATAGAACGTGATCATGCGCTAATGTCCTCGCGGGAGTCACCCTCAATCTATGGCGTCTGAACGCCAGGCCCTGAATACGGAAATCAAACTCCTCACCGGTTATGCCGGTAATCTAGGGCATCTAGGACACCGACCCTGACCAGCTAGCATACCAAACTCCTCACCGATTAAGTCGGTATTCTAGGGGCTTATTTCAGCCGGGGCCCTAACCACACACACGCATGACCACACTGGCGCAAAGCATATAATGGTTGATACTAGCGCATGGCGGCTCAGCATTGCCACCCTTTTATAATAACAGCTACAGGACCTGCCAGAAACAAGGACCAATGAAACTTGTTCCAGAACTCCAGTAGTCACAGGACTGCTGCTGAAGTACCTGAGCATGTGACCCCTGATCTCCAATGAGAGATCTCACCCTGGGCATGCTCAGAAGGGGAAACGCAGGACTTCGTCCCAAAGACGTCTGCTCCAGCACTGGCTATAATAGCAGATCTAGAAGAGGCAGCAGCAAGTCACTGCACAGTACTGGAATGGGCAAGATGCTGGGACCTATGTCCCTGCTGAGTAGGCTCCACTGCGGCCGGAGATGAATGGGGGACCCCAGTGGGACTGGTTCGAGACTCCCCTTGTGCAGCAATGGGAACTCGAACCCTAACATTTACACTATGTAGTAACTCAGGTTTCACCCAGCCCTTCAAGTGGCCAGCTTTCAAGGTCAGATGAAAATGAGATATCATGGAGTCATCAGACAAGGGGCCATAAACCCTTAGAATATAAAAGCCACCAGGATTTAGATAAAACCACCACACACAGAGGTTAATTAAACCTTAATGTTTTACAATGACAAGCAACAAACATATTGAAGCTTAGAACTGTTTGTGAAGCGAATAAACAAACAGTTCTCAAGATTGTGTCACTGTGAGCATTGTCTTTAGCATCTGTAAATGTTTGACCAGAAATTCATCTATGTAATTGTCTGCATGCATTCTATATATTTCAACACGGATTCAAAATAGCCATTTGTGTATTCGCACTACACTATTAACAGCAATCATATCTTTATTCAGCCTTTCTAGAAAAACTTATGTTTAACCCATTGAGTACTCTGGATAATCATGAGAATCTTCTTGACCAGTATCTATAGGTAAGTAATGTTAAAAATAGCTGCTACTATGTATTCCGGAAATAAAAGAGATAACTGCAAGAATGTGAAGATGTTCTAAAACATAACTGTGAACATGCTCAATTTTCCATAACTGCTCCGTTCTGCTGTGTAGTAAATATTGGAGACGCAATAGATGATCTGACATCCTTTCCAAAAAATACTTTACAAATAAAAAGAGCATTTATTATTATTCCTGTTTATTATCCAGGAAAGAAGAAACATGCATTTTCCCTCATACAAGTTATTTCAGCCAAAATTGATTACATTATGTACTCTGCATCTACAAGCATTCAGCTGTCACTTTTTGCTACTGAACACTTACCATTTGATGATAGAGTGGCAAAAGAACATGGAAGAGGCCAGGAGCCATTTGGTGAGCTGCATTTCTTGCTACATGTTCACAGACTTACCAGTGGAAAAGCCAAACTTCACATGCCAGAAATGCAAGCTTGTGTCCCTGTTGGAGGAAAAGTTGCAAAATCTGGAAGAGAGGTTATCTACATTGAAAACCATTAAGGAAGGTGAAGAGTTCTTAGACAGAGCAGAATTATCTCTTCATGTTACAGAAAGAGAAGAAATTCGAAGTGCACCTGAAGAAACAGAGGAAAGGAAGCATGTGACCCAGAGAAGCAGGAGGATCGGGAGGCAGTCAGCACCAATACTGCTCAGGAACCAGTACCAGGAGTTCTGTGGAAACTGTTTGGGTAAGAATACAAGGACAGAACAATGGAAAGGACACCATTGTAGGAATTTACTACAGGCCACCTATGCAAGCTGAAGATATGGATGAACTCTTTATGCATCAAATGGCCAAGTTCTCCAAAAAATATGACATAGTGGTCATGGGAGATTTCAACTATCCAGACATTTGTTGGGAATCTCTCTCAGGCAAAACTAACAGGTCAAGGAAATTCTTATCCTCTCTTACTGACAACTTTATCTTCCAAAAGGTAGGGGAGAAAACAAGGAGATCTGCTACCTTGGATCTAATCCTTATAAACAGGGAGGAAATGATTGAGGAGGTAAGAGTGGCTGGGACCCTAGGAGCTAGTGACCATGCTATTTTAGAATTTTGGATAACAAGAGGAGGAAGACCTGTGAAGACTCAGACGTCAAGGTTAGATTTCAGAAAGGCAGATTTTAAGGGACTCAGAAAGAGAATTGGAGGGATCCAATGGCTGGATATCCTTAAGGACAAAAATGTCCAGGAAGGATGGGAAATCTTGAAAAATGAGATTCTCAAAATACAATCGTTAACAATTCCGAAAAGAGGGAAGAATGGGAAGCATTTAAGGAAACCAGGATGGATGAACACAGAACTTAAATGTCATGTGTGCATTGCCACGAAGATCGTCGCGGTTGCACATTCTGACTTCTCACAGCTGAGTTGCTGTTTCTTTGTTTGGCAGTTAGGGAGTTAATTCTGTCTGTGCTCAGTTCTGGGACTGGGTGCAGTTTCTCCCGGCTGCAATTAATTATTTGTTGATTGGTTTCCTTTAAATCTCTGGTTGTCTGTGTTGGGAGTTGCCAGTGAAATTCTTCATGCAGACCACAGATAGGATTGTATCTGTATAGACTTAAGTTAAAGAGCTCCTTAGTTGTTTAAGCTCACCTTGCTTAGAGTTTAATATCCCAGATCATTTATGTTCCTTCTGTGTTTGAGTGTGTATGCAAGTCTGTGTTTTCTCCAGTCTGTCTAATATGTCTAATCTGTGTATTTAGCAGAGATCAGCCCATATTCCTTTGGTGGTAATCAGTATCCTTCTTAGGACTGATTACAGGGTTCAGGGACTGATAGGAGACAGGGTTAGGCTGGAGACTTGGACCTCTGAACCATTATCAGTACCTCCAAGGTGAGGGATTAGTTAGGACCCCAGTTTAGGGTCAGGTTAGACCCCGGTCCTCCTCTTTCCTGTGACAGTGTATCAAGTCCTCAAGATTAACCCTGAGTTCAACGGATATCGTGTCAGGTAAATCTATTCTATATTTACATGCTGATGTTGCTAATCTATATGTTGTATAGAGTGTTGTTCTTTTAAAAATAGTTTACTGGCATCGTACACATATCATAAGACCGCGTGACATTTTCACTGGCCCATAAAATTATTCCCAGTTGCCATGGATCCAGTAGCCCAGCTGGCTCTGCAGTTGCAGGGATTATCCATGGAGCTGACGGACATTAAGTCCAAAGTTTTGTCTCCCTCGGAGCAAACCAGATTTGAACCTAAAGTAGCTCTCCCGGACAGGTTCACTGGTGGGCGAGACAAATTTTTTACCTTCAGGGAAGCATGTAAATTGTATTTTCGGCTTCGGCCTCGATCATCAGGGAGTGATGAGCAGAGAGTGGGAATTGTTATCTCGCTCCTACAAGGGGACCCTCAATCCTGGGCCTTCTCCCTTCCTCCGGGATCCCCGGCTCTACAGTCAGTAGATCGATTTTTTACTGCCCTGGGTTTGGTATATGATGACCCAGATCGGGTCTCTCTTGCTGAGACAAAATTACGTAAGATACAGCAGGGAGATCGTCCGGCGGAGGAATTTGCTTCTGAGTTCCGTAGATGGGCCACAGATACTCAGTGGAATGACCCAGCTCTTAGAAGCCAGTTTTGTCATGGGCTTTCTGACAAATTAAAGGACGTTTTGGCTCAGTATGATTCTCCTCCATCACTGGAGGCTGCTATGGCCCTAGCTATCCGTACTGATAGACGGCTCCGGGAGAGGTGCGAGGTAACTCCGCCCCCTGTTGTTACTCCACCTACTACTAAAGTCCCTTATGTTGAGGTTCCCCTTGTCTGTTCAGAGGAGCCTATGCAGTTGGGAGGGACATCATTTCGTAGGAGGGGATTGGCGGTACGCCGCAGGACTAGAAGGTGTTTCTTCTGCGGGAAAGAGGGACATTTTGTTGGGGGATGTCCATCCCGTGCCTTGTTGAGCAAAAAGTCGCCGGAAAACTGTTAATCCCAGGTTGTGTGGTGGACGACAACCTGGGAGTATGTATTTCGTCCGCTAGTTCTTCTCAGTTCCTTGTACCAGTGGAGGTGGTGGTTGGTACGAGAGTGGAGAGATTTTCTGTTCTTCTTGATAGTGGGTCCGGGGCTAATCTGGTTGACGCTCAGTTTGCTCAGGCTCAAGGTATGCATCTGAGTGTATTGGTCAAACCGATCCCTATATTCTCCATTGACGCCAGGCCTCTCGGCCAAGGTAGCTTTGTTCATGAGGTTCATAACATTGACCTTCGGGTAGGGGCAATACATAGGGAACTATTATCTTGTTATGTGTTGGAGGGTCTACCTACTCCTATTGTGTTGGGACTTCCTTGGTTGGTTAAACATAACCCTGTGATTAATTGGCAGTCCAGAGAGATAAGCCAATGGGGGGAGTTTTGCAAAAGTAACTGCATGAACACAGTCATCAGTGCGGTCGTGCCTAGTACTTTGCCTCCTTTTTTGGAGGACTTTGGGGATGTGTTCTCTGAGGAGGGGTGTCAGGAGTTGCCTCCTCATCGTGTGTATGACTGCTCTATTAATTTACTTCCTGATGCTAAGTTACCTAAAGCTAGGTTATATAACCTTTCTGGTCCTGAGAGGCAGGCTATGAAAGATTATATTTCGGAGAGTCTGGCCAAAGGGCATATTAGACCTTCATCTTCCCCAGTGGCCGCAGGGTTCTTCTTTGTGAAGAAAAAAGATGGAGGCCTACGCCCTTGCTTGGATTTCCGCGAACTTAATCGGATTACTGTTCGAGATCCGTATCCACTCCCTCTGATTCCTGATCTCTTCAATCAAATTGTTGGCGCCAAATGGTTCTCTAAATTGGATCTCAGGGGGGCGTATAATCTGATTAGGATAAAAGAGGGGATGAGTGGAAAACGGCGTTTAACACGCCGGAGGGACATTATGAGAACCTTGTCATGCCTTTTGGTCTGACTACTGCACCAGCAGTGTTCCAACATTTTGTTAATGACATTTTTCGTCATCTGGTGGGGCTGTTTGTGGTCGTATATTTGGATGACATTTTAATTTACTCACCAGATCTTGTGTCTCACCAGGAGCATGTGAGACAGGTGTTGCAGATCTTGCGAGACAATAAACTATACGCCAAACTGGAAAAGTGTGTATTCGCCGTACAGGAACTTCAGTTTTTGGGTTTCTTGGTGTCAGCCTCCGGTTTCCGTATGGACCCTGAAAAGGTGAGAGCAGTGCTTGAATGGGATCAGCCAGAGGATCTTAAGGCTCTGCAGCGTTTTCTGGGGTTTGCTAACTACTACCGGAAATTTATTTGTAATTTCTCATCTGTTGTCAAACCTCTCACTGACATGACAAGAAAAGGGACGGATTTTTCTAAATGGTCGGACAAAGCTTGCCAAGCTTTTTCCTCTTTGAAAAAATGTTTTGCTTCGGCACCCGTTCTCATCCAACCAGATGCATCACAGCCGTTCGTTGTGGAGGTGGACGCGTCTGACGTAGGGGTGGGTGCAATATTGTCCCAGGGTCCGTCCCCTGGTAAATGGCATCCGTGCGCTTTCTTTTCTAAAAAATTGTCGTCCGCCGAAAGGAATTATGATATCGGCAATAGGGAACTTTTGGCCATTAAGTTGGCTTTTGAAGAATGGCGTCACTTTTTGGGAGGGGCAGTCCACCCGGTCACCGTCATTACTGATCACAAGAACCTGCTGTATTGGAATCTGCTAAGCGTCTGAATTCCAGACAAGCTCGATGGTCGTTGTTTTTTACCAGGTTTAATTTTGTTGTCACTTATCGCCCTGGATCTAAGAATGTTAAGGCGGATGCCTTGTCTCGCAGTTTCCCAGGGGCCGGGAAAATGGATGACCCGATTCCTATCCTTCAGGAGGGGGTGGTAGTGTCGGCTGTATGTTCTGAGCTTGAGGAGGAGGTGTTAGAGGCTCAGGGGGACGCCCCTGCAGGACCTCCAGGGAGACTGTTTGTCCCAAATCAGTTGAGACAAAAGGTCATTGAGGCACATCATAATTCTGCTTTAGCAGGACATCCAGGGAGTAAGGCTACTTTAGATCTCCTTTCTCGCCGGTTTTGGTGGCCTAACGTTAATAAAGATGTTTTAACTTTTGTCGCGTCCTGTGGGGTTTGTGCTCGCTCTAAGACCCCTCATACCCGTCCGTCTGGGACCCTCTTACCCTTGAAACTTCCGGAGCGTCCATGGACTCATTTGTCTATGGACTTCATCACGGACCTTCCTCAGTCGTCAGGGAAGACTGTCATACTGGTGGTTGTTGACAGGTTCAGTAAGATGGCACATTTCATTGCTCTTCCTGCCCTCCCTAATGCTAAAACTCTGGCGCAGGTGTTCATTGGGGAGATTGTGAGACTTCATGGGTTGCCTTCTGATGTGGTGTCAGATAGGGGGTCTCAGTTTGTGTCCAAGTTTTGGAGGGCATTTTGTTTACGTCGGGGGATGCAATTGTCATTTTCCTCGGCTTTTCATCCGCAGACCAATGGTCAGACAGAGCGTCTGAATCAAAGCCTAGAGACTTATCTTCGGTGTTTTGTCTCAGAGAACCAGGAGGACTGGTCTTCTTTCTTGCCTCTGGCAGAGTTCGCTCTTAACAACAGGCGGAGCGAGTCCACTGGTAAGTCCCCGTTTTTTGGGGCATATGGTTTTCATCCCCAGTTTTGTACATTCAATGGGGGGGGCCCTTCTGGGGTTCCTGAGGAGGAGCGTTTCTCGTCGTCACTTGCTTCAGTGTGGAGAGGTGTATTGAATAATCTGAGTGCTATGGGGAACCGTTATAAACGTATGGCTGATAGAAGGAGAGTTTCTGGTCCAGATCTTAATGTGAACGATCTGGTATGGTTGTCTACCAGGAATATAAAACTTAAAGTTCCCTCCTGGAAGCTGGGCCCCAGATTCATCGGGCCGTACAGGATCAGTTCCATAATTAATCCTGTGGCATTTCGTCTGGACCTCCCTCCTACGTTTAAAATCCACAATGTGTTCCACAAGTCATTACTTAAGAGGTACGTGGCACCAGTCATACCATCACCTCTACCTCCTCCTCCAGTGGTGGTCAATGGTAACTTGGAGTTTCAAGTGTCAAAGATCATTGACTCACGTCTGAATCGCCGGTCCCTTCAGTACTTGGTGCATTGGAAGGGGTATGGTCCAGAGGAGAGGACGTGGGTTCCTGCGTCTGACATTAACGCAGATCGTTTGGTGCGGACCTTCCACAGAACTCACCCGGGCAAACCTGGCCCTGAGGGTCCGGAGGCCCCTCGTAGAAGGGGGGGTACTGTCATGTGTGCATTGCCACGAAGATCGTCGCGGTTGCACATTCTGACTTCTCACAGCTGAGTTGCTGTTTCTTTGTGTTTGGCAGTTAGGGAGTTAATTCTGTCTGTGCTCAGTTCTGGGACTGGGTGCAGTTTCTCCCGGCTGCAATTAATTATTTGTTGATTGGTTTCCTTTAAATCTCTGGTTGTCTGTGTTGGGAGTTGCCAGTGAAATTCTTCATGCAGACCACAGATAGGATTGTATCTGTATAGACTTAAGTTAAAGAGCTCCTTAGTTGTTTTAAGCTCACCTTGCTTAGAGTTTAATATCCCAGATCATTTATGTTCCTTCTGTGTTTGAGTGTGTATGCAAGTCTGTGTTTTCTCCAGTCTGTCTAATATGTCTAATCTGTGTATTTAGCAGAGATCAGCCCATATTCCTTTGGTGGTAATCAGTATCCTTCTTAGGACTGATTACAGGGTTCAGGGACTGATAGGAGACAGGGTTAGGCTGGAGACTTGGACCTCTGAACCATTATCAGTACCTCCAAGGTGAGGGATTAGTTAGGACCCCAGTTTAGGGTCAGGTTAGACCCCCGGTCCTCCTCTTTCCTGTGACAGTGTATCAAGTCCTCAAGATTAACCCTGAGTTCAACGGATATCGTGTCAGGTAAATCTATTCTATATTTACATGCTGATGTTGCTAATCTATATGTTGTATAGAGTGTTGTTCTTTTAAAAATAGTTTACTGGCATCGTACACATATCATAAGACCGCGTGACATTAAACACATGCTAAAAAGGAAGAAAGAAATGTTTATCAAATGGAAAGAGGTAGGCATATCTAAAGAAGAATATAATACCGTCTGCAAAACCTGCAGGGCACAAATCAGATTATCTAAAGCTGACAATGAATTAAGGCTTGCAAGAGACATCAAAAGCAACAAAAAAGGATTTGGGGGATACGTCAAAAGTAAAAGAAAAGTCAAAGATGCTATAGGATTTTTACAGGATGAAAATGATGAAATGGTAAGACAGGATGTTGAGAAGGCCAAACTTTTAAATTCCTATTTTGCATCTGTTTTCTCTCAGAAAGGAAATGTAACATCAACTGATCATCACTGTCCTATTAAAGGAATAGAAGAATCCAGGATATCTATAAACAGAAAGACAGTGAGGAAATGCTTAGCTAACCTAAATGAATTCAAGTCTCCAGGTCCAGATGAATTACACCCCAGAGTACTGAAGGAGAAAGCAGAAGAAATTCTTGAACCACTGTCCATAATCTTTGAAAATTCTTGGAGAACAGGAAAAGTCCCAGAAGACTGAGAAGAGAAATGTTGTTCCTATCTTCAAAACGGGAAGAAGTTGGACCCAGGAAACTACTGGCCGGTGAGTCTGACTTCTATACCAGGAAAGATCTTCAAATTATTACAGAACATGTATGTAAGTACCTGGATAAGACTGAAGTGATTAAACAGAGTCAGCATGGGTTTGTAACTACTTCTATGACATAATCACTGACTGGGTGGATCAGGGAAATGCTGTAGATATAGTATATTTTGACTTCAGCAAAGCATTTGACAAAGTATCTCACACAATCCTTATTGAAAAAAATGACTAAGTATGGAATGGACAAGGCAACTGTTAGGTGGATTAATAACTGGCTTAGTGATCGGACCCAAAGAGTGGTCGTAAATGGCTGCACATCCAGTTGGAAGAATGTCTCAAGTGGGGTACCACAAGGCTCTGTTTTGAGCCCTGTATTGTTCAACATCTTTATCAATGATTTAGATGAAGGAATTGAGGGTAAACTGATCAAATTTGCTGAAGACACAAAGCTAGGAGGGGTAGCTAATACTAGAGAAGAGAGAGAGAGGATTCAAAAATATAAATAAACTGGAGCAGTGGGCAGCAACTAACAGAATGGTTTTTAACAGGGAAAAATGCAAAGTACTACATCTGGGCAATAAAAATGAAAAAAGCATATACAAAATGGAGGAATAGGGCTAAGTAACAGCACATGTAAAAAAGACTTGGGTATACTAATTGATCACAGACTGAACATGAGTCAACAGTGTGATGCAGCAGCAAAAAAGGCAAATACAATTCTAGGATGTATCAACAGAAGCATACAATCTAGATCACGAGAGGTCATTATTGCCCTCTACTCCTCTTTGGTCAGACCTCATCTGGAATACTGTGTCCAGGTTTGGGCACCACATTTTAAAAAAGACAACAAGCAAGTTCAGAGAAGAGCCACCAGAATGGTGACCGGTCTGCAAACCATGTCCTATGAGGAACGGTTGCAGGATTTGGGAATGTTTAGCTTGCAAAAAAGAAACTGAGAGGAGACTTAATAGCTGTCTACAAATATCTCAAGGGCTATCACATTGTAGAAGGATCATCTTTATTCTCATTTGCACAAGGAAAGGCTAGAAGCAATGTGATGAAACTGAATGAGAGGAGACACAGATTAGATATTAGAAAAAACTTTTTGACAGTTAGGGTGATCAATGAGTGGAACAGGCTGCCAAGAGAAGTGGTGGGTTCTCCTTCAATGGAAGTCTTCAAACAGAGGCTGGACAAACATCTGTCTGGGATGATTTAGAGAATCCTGCGTTGAGCAGGGGTTGGACCAGATAGCCCAGGAGGTCCCTTCCAACTCTACCATTCTATGATTCTATTGAGCTACTGAGCCAAATTAACAGCATTGCTTTATCAAAGTTATATTCAGTATATTGTGTCCAACGTGATCAACCAATCACCAAAAACGGAGCTTTACAAGTGCGGTCTTTAAAGCATGCAAATGTTCTGAAGTCTTTGCAAACCAGGATGTGGTTTACACATGGAGGGTAGCTTTGTTAAAAATATACTCTTGTCATCACAGATACACTTGCCCTAAATTGTACTGCCTATAACAGCACAGAAGACATTCCCCTGGTCATCTATTGGCTGTTAAAGAGGAGACAGTGATGAAGGCCTCAGTAACAAGAAGGCCAAATGTAAAGGACCGGGTCTCCTAGACTAGTAATGGCCATACACGCAGTGCATGGGCTGACAAAAATTTCGCCTTGGTGGGAAACTTGGTAAAAAAATTAATATTGCAATCATAGACACCCTTGCCCAAAATTGTACTTCCATAAATAGCACAGAACATGTTTACCCTGGTCATGTAGTCGCAGATAAGAGGTAGACATTAAAAATAGCTCAGTAAAAAATGTGCTCAAGTTAAAGGACCGGGTCTCTTATACGTATAATGCCCATACATGCAGTGCATGGGCTTTCAACCAGACCCCAATGGGGGGTATACATTTTTAAATACGATACTTTGGGCATCATAGACACCTTTGTCAAAAATTGGACTGCCTGTAAGGAAAAAGAAACAAAGTGTTAGAGGTCGAGTTCCTGCTTCTGCACAAGGGAAATCTCGAGCCATCCCTGCTGCGGTCTCCCATCCGTCTCCGGCCGCAGTGGACTCTGCTCAGCTTAGACATTGGTCTCAGCGTCTCGCCCAGTCTAACAGTGTGCAGAGGGTTACTGCTGCCTCTCCAGGCTCTGCTATTGTGGCCAGTACTGGTTAGCGGCGAGCAGACGTCTTTAGGACAAAGTCCTTGTTTTCCCCTTCTGAGCAAGCCCAGGGTGAGATCTCTCATTGGAGATCAGGGGTCACATGCTCAGGTACTGCAGCAGCT
>JARQOD010011702.1:0-22434 GCA_033576555.1 Oophaga sylvatica
TAATTGACAGATCTCAATTATTAACCTGGCTTAAAGTCACCTTTCAATAGCAAGGTGGCTTTAACCCATTATTAACCCATTCGCCACAGCTGCAGGGCAATGGGAATAGACGGGCTAAGTGTTAGAAAGGGCGAATCTAATTATAGATTTGCCTTTTCTGGGGTGGCTGGGGGCAGATGCTAGTAGCCGGGGGGGGCACTAAATAAATGCACCCTCCCTAGACTATTATTATCTGCCCCCACTCTCTGGCTTTGTCTGTCTGGTTGCGAAAATAGCGCGGGAGCCCACGCATTTTTTTTCAACAATTTTACACCTCATAATATATATATATATATATATATACATGTCATTGTGACACATATATATATATATATATATATAACTTTTATATATATATATATATATACATATATATATATGTATATATATATATATATATAGTACATACACTTCTGCATAGTATAATAGCCGCTAATTCAATTGCCGGCTTTTGTGAAATTACAGACCGAACATGAAATGACACATGGTTTATATACAGATAACCATGTCATTTCATGTAGTTTGATATATGGATTTCACTAACAATTACATGAGTGTATCTGTGCAAAATTTCACACATGTAGGGGTTAATTAAAGGTGTAAATTCGTTGAAAAAAAATGCGTGGGCTCCCGCACTATTTTCTCAACCAGACAGACAAAGCCAGCGAGTGGGGGCAGATAATAATAGCCCATTAATTTTGGCCCCCCCGGCTACTAACATCTGCCCCAGACACCCCAGAAAAGGCAAATCTATAATTAGATGCGCCGTTTCTGGCTCTTAGCCCGTCTATTCCCATTGCCCTGTAGCGGTAGCTAATGGGTTAATAATGGGTTCAAGCCACCTTGCTATTGACAGGTGACTTTAAACCAGGTTAATAATTGAGAGCTGTCAATTAGACAACTAAAAATATATTTAGAATTGAGAGTCCTCAGTGGTTGATACCTTTTAATGGCTAACTGAAAAGATGGTAACAAATTGCAAGCTTTCGAGACTACTCAGGTCTCTTCATCAGGCAAAGACTAATACAAAATCAATTATACAACTATCAATTATTAATCCTATTGTATGAAATAAAAATAAAAACACACACTTTAATCAAAAATCATTTTAATAAAATAATGAAACAGTTTTTGACCATATTTTATTTTCCAGGTAAATCCATTCGAAGCCCTTGTTCACCTGTAATAAAAATAAAATAATAAAGCAACATTATTCTTACCTATCCGGTAAAAGGGTTAACGTTTACTGCAGGGACCGCAGCTAATGCTGCCAGCCTCGCAGTAAACCCCCGAATGAATGAGCTCCTCTCCCAGCTGACAGGAGAGGAAGTGATTAGTGTGTGAAGCTTAATTGATTGCTTCCCACTTTCACTTCAGGTCAGCCGGGGACACCGGACAGCATCAGTGACGTCAGAGGGAATCCCGGATGACCTGAAGTGAAAGTGGGAAGCAATCAATGAAGCTTACCACAGTAATCAGTTCCTCTCCTGTCGCCGGGAGAGGAACTCATTCATTCGGGAGCTTACACCTGAGCACGCAGCATTATCTGCACTGCTTGGCTGTAAGGCAGTTAACCCTTTGTGAAGAATTACAGTGTGGGACCTGACAGAGCGGTGGATAGGTAAGAATAATGTTGTTTTATTATTTTTTCTTTTTTACAGGAGACCAATGGCTTCGCAAGGATTACCAGTTAAATAAACGATGGTCAAAAAAATGTGTGTTTATTTCATTAAAATTATTTACTCTTCATGTGTGTGTGTTTTTTTTATTTCCTTCAATAGGATTAATAATTGAGAGTTGTCAAATTGACAACTCTCAATTATTAACCTGGCTTAAAGTCACCTTTCAATAGCAAGGTGGCTTTAACCCATTATTATCCCATTTGCCACCGCTACAGGGCAATGGGAATAGACCGGCAAAGTGCCAGAAAGGGCACATCTAATTATAGATTTGCCTTTTCTAGGGTGGCTGGGGGCAGATGTTAGTAGCCAGGGGGGTACAAAATAAATGCACCCTCCCTCGGCTATTATTATCTGCCCCCACTCGCTGGCTTTGTCTGTCTGGTTTAGAAAATAGCGCGGGAGCCCACGCATTTTTTTTCAACGAATTTACACCTTTAATTAACCCCTACATGTCAGAAATTTTGCACACATACACTCATGTAATTGTTAGTGAAAACCATATATCAAACTACATGAAATGACATGGTTAACTGTATTTAAACCATGTGTCATTTCATGTCGGGTGGCTCTGTAATTTCACAAAAGCCGGCAATTGAATCAGCGGCTATTTTACTATGTAGAAGAGTATGAACTATAAATATATGTATATATATATATGTCACAATGACATGTATATATATATATATATATATATATATGTATTCTATGTGTGTAAATCTAGTGTTTACAAGAAAAGAAAGGGTTTATTTTAATTCAGATATTTTTGTCCCATTGACTTGCATTGGTTTCCGGCATCGGATTCGGCGATACCCGATACTTTTTGGGTATTGGTCCGATCCAATCCGATCTGATACTTCTTGATATCGGGAAGTATCGCTCAACATTACTGCTGAACTCAATGAACACCTACAGAACCCAGTTTTGACGAAAACGCTTCGTTGGGAGATGAAGAAATCAGGATTCAACTGAAGATTTGCTATTCCAAAACCGCTGCTCTCAATGACAAATGTTTCCAAGCATTTAGAGTGGTGTAGAAACCTCCAGAATTGTTCCCTGGATCAGTGGAAACATGAGATATTCTCAGAAGAATCATCATTTACCCTATTTCCGACCTCCGGCTAAGTGTACGTTTGGAGACAGCGGAAGCAAGCATTCTGTCCTTCTCCCAAACGTAAAACATGGCGGAGGTTGTGTAATGATCTGGGGTGCTAATTCATGGAGATCCGCCGGACCAATGATATTCCTTCATGGAAGAATTAACAGCCGCGATTATTTAGGCATTTTGGCCGACCAAGTGCATCCTTATGGTTCAAGCACTGTTCGCGGAGGGGAACGCCATCTTTCAGGATGATAATGCACCAATTCATACAGCTACAATTGTAAAATCATGCCACGAGGAACATTGTAATGAAGTTGAGCATCTCATCTGGCCCCCACAATCCCCAGACCTCAACATTAAAGAGTATTTATGTTCGATTTTAGAGATTCAAGTTAGACATCGATTTCCGCAGCCATCGTCGCTCAAAGAACTGGAGGGTGTTTTAACTGAAGAATGGGCTAAAATTCCTTTGGAAACAAGTCACACCTTGTATGAATCCATACCTCGGAGAATTGAGGCTGTAATCGCCGCAAAAGGTGGAACTACACCATATTAAACTAACTTTTGTTGATGTTTCCAGGTGTTTACATTATTTTGTCCATCCCCTGTAGATGGAGGGTGTTTGGCAATGTAAGCCAAAATCTGTTCCTAATGCTCCGGCTTTAAAAGCAGTTTACCTACTCCCAGTAAAGGGAGCCTTCCTGGCCTAGTCCAGCCAGAAGACTCTTTATGATAGCACACTATATTCAGGGCAAGCGATCTCCTGTATAGTCAAAAAAATATTCTAAATGTCCATATATATTTCAGGAGGCAGACACTGACGCTCTCAGGCCCAGTCTGGATTACACAATAATATAACAAGATAAAAAAGGGGTACTGTATCACCATATACAAGATATATATAGTATAGTGAAAATATAATAAATCTCCGTATATATTTCAGGAGGCAGACTCTGACGCTCACAGGCTCAGTCTGTTAGGGTTCGAGTTCCCGCTGCTGCACAAGGGGAGTCTCAAACCAGTCCCACTGCGGTCCCCCATTCATCTCCGGCAGCAGTGGAGCCTGCTCAGCAGAGACGTAAGTCCCAGCGTCTTGCCCATCCCGGTACTGTGCAGTGACTTGCTTCTGTCTCTCCTGGATCTGCTATTATAGCCAGTGCTGGAGCAGACGTCTTTGGGACGAAGTCCTGCGTTTCCCCTTCTGAGCATGCCCAGGGTGAGATCTATCATTGGAGATCAGGGGTCACATGCTCAGGTACTTCAGCAGCTCCTATTGGTCCTGTGACTACTGGAGTTCTGGAACAAGTTTCATTGGTCCTTGTTTCTGGCAGGTCCTGTAGCTGTTATTATAAAAGGGTGGCAATGCTGAGCCGCCATGCGCTAGTATCAACCATTATATGCTTTGCGCCAGTGTGGTCATGCGTGTGTGTGGTTAGGGCCCGGCTGAAATAAGCCCCTAGAATACCGACTTAATCGGTGAGGAGTTTGGTATGCTAGCTGGTCAGGGTCAGTGTCTTAGATGCCCTATATTACCGGCATAACCGGTAAAGAGTTTGATTGCCGTATTCAGGGTCTGGCGTTCAGACGCCATAGATAGCGGGTAACTCCCGCGAGGACATTAGCTCATGATCACGTTCTATGTTCGCTTAGCAGTCAACTGTGTACCTGGGTGCCTGACAGGACACAGAACTTTTTCTCAGCGGCTCTGTGACGTAACAGGGTTCGCTTTCAACGCTAGACAGCGCCCTAGCGTGTTTATTTTGCGACTCAGTTGTGTTCAGTGAGTTCGCACACATCGCCATATTGCGCTGCGGCACTCCTTCTAGCGGCTCTGTGAAATAACAGAGTTCGCACATATTGCCACAGCGCATTGCGGTGTTTATTTTGGCGACTCTGTGGGATAACAGAGTTTGCGTCTTGCGCCATTTTACTAGCAGCAGGTTCCGCCTGCATGGTGGACCCCGGGCTGCGAACGCATCTCTCTACCTCATATATTTGGTGCGTTCCGCAGACCCTTACACAGTCTGGATTACACAATAATATAATAAGAAGTAAAAGGGGTACTGTATCAGCAGATACCAGGTATATATATATATTATAGTCCAAATATTCAAAATCTCAGTATTAGTGTTGAGCGATACGATAATGCAAATATCGGCTATCGGCCGATATTAGCTCTATCGGCCTTTCGATAATTCGTTTCGATATTTTCGTCATATCGAATACCGGAATCGGATTTGTCACTGTCACTGTCTGTGTCCGTCGGTCGGGTCTGTCACTGTCAGTGTCCGTCGGTCGGGTCTGTCAGGAGTCAGCAGCACTTACCTGGCAGAAGATCTCCGGCGGTCACATCCCGGACTGCTTGATGGCCGCCATCCTCTTCTCCCCGGCGGTCACATGCAGTTTCTCGCGATAACTGCAGTGACTGCTGGGTAATCCCGGCCGTAAAGCAGTCAGTCCGATGACGTCACCGCCGGGGAAGCAGGTAATCAGCTGTGCTGCGTCGCGATGACAGGCTCTGCCTGTCATTGCGATGTAGCAGAGCTGGATCGCCGTGGGACTATCGTTACTATGGACTGCGTCGGACAGGTGGTATACTGTTGGTTTGTTTTTTTTCTTTTTTTACAGGAGATCGATGGCATTGCAGGAATGAGAGTATAATAAAAGAAATGAAAACTGTTTTGTCTCTTATTTCATTAAAATACTTTTTTCTTGCTTTGTCTTTTTTTTATGCATTTAATAACTTTGGGATTAATAATGGATCGGTGTCTTATTGACGCCTCTCCATTATTAACCGGGCTTATTGTCACCGTGCAATCAACGGTGACATTAACCCCTTATTACCCCGCTTGCCACCGCTACAGGGCAAGTGGGAAGAGCCGGGTAAAGTGCCACAATTGGCACATCTTTTGATGCGCCAAATGTGGGGCTGCTGTAGCCTGGTATTATCAGGCTGTTGAGGGCCAAAATCCATGGGCCTTGACAGTCTTTTAATACCAGGCCGCAGCAGTCTGCATTTTACTTGGCTGGTTAACAAAAATAGGGGGACCCCTACGCCGTTTTTTTTTCGAGGGGATCCCCTATTTTTGTTAACCAGCCAAGCTAAGCAGACTGCTGTGGCCTGGTATTATCAGGCTTGCAAGGTCCATGGATATTGGATCCTTACCAGCCTGAAAAACCAGGCCTCAGCGGTCTGCTTCATCTGGCTGGTTAACAAAAATAGGGGGGACCCCACGCCAATTTTTTTCGAGGGGATCCCCTATTTTTGTTAATCAGCCAAGATATGCAGACTGCTGTGGCCTGGTATTATCAGGCTGGCAAGGTCCATGGATCTTGGCTCCTTAACAGCCTGAAAATCCAGGCCTCAGCGGTCTGCTTCATCTGGCTGGTTAACAAAAATAGGGGGGACCCCACGCCAATTTTTTTCGAGGGGATCCCCTATTTTTGTTAACCAGTTCCCTCTGACGTCACTGATTGTGTCCCTGGCTGACCTGAAGTGAAAGTGGAAAGCAATCAATTAAGCTTTCCACTTCCTCTCCTGTCAGCCAGGAGAGGAACTCATTCATTTGGGGGTTTACTGTGAGGCTGCAGCATTAGCTGCGGTCCCTGCAGTAAACATTAACCCTTTCTGAAGGATTACACCGTGGGACCTGACTGTACATCGGATTGGTAAGAATAATTTTGCTTTATTATTTTATTTTTATTACAGGAAATGGTTTTAGCAGGAAAATAAAATATGGTCAAAAACTGTGTGATTATTTCATTAAACTTCTTTTTTATTAAAGTGTGTGTGTTTGATTTTTCTTTCATACAATAGGATTAATAATTGATAGTTGTCTAATTGACAGCTCTCAATTATTAACCTGGCTTAAAGTGACCTTTCAATTGCAAGGTCATTTTAACCCCTTATTAACCCATTCGCCACCGCTACAGGGCTATGGGAATAGACGGGCAAAGTGCCAGAAAGGGCAAATCTAATTAGAGATTTGCCCTTTCTGGGGTGTCTGGGGGCCGATGTTAGTAGCCGGGGGGGGGCAAAAATAATGGTCCCTCTCTGGGCTATTATTATCTGCCCCCACTCACTGGCTTTGTCTGTCTGGTTGCGAAAATAGGGCGGGAGCCCACGCATTTTTTTTCAGCAATTTTACACCTCATATATATATATATATACATGTCATTAAATTTGTGACACATATATATATATATATATATATTTATATTTATAGTTCATACACTTCTACATAGTATAATAGCCGCTAATTCAATTGCCGGCTTTTGTGAAAATGCAGAACCGACATGAAATGACACTTGGTTTACATAGAGTTAACCATGTCTTTTCATGTAGTTTGATATCTGATTTGCACAAACAATTACATGAGTGTAAGTGTGCAAAATTTCACACCTGTAGGGGTTAATTAAAGGTGTAAATTCGTAGCAAAAAAGTCCGTTTTTTTTACAACGAATTTACACCTTTAATTAACCCCTACAGGTGTGAAATTCTGCACACATAGACTGATGTAATTGTTTGTGCAAATCAGATTGCAAACGACATGAAAAGACATGGTTAACCCTATGTACACCAAGTGTCATTTCATGTCGGGTGCTTCTGTCTTTTCACAGAAGCCGGCTTTACCCGGCAATTGAATCAGAGGATATTTTACTATGTAGAAGTGTATAAACTATACATATATGTATATATATTATATGTGACAATGACATGTATATATATATATATGTATTCTATGTGTGTATATTTAGTGTTTACAAGGAAATAAAGGTTTTTTTTAATTTTGATATTTTGTTCCCATAGACTTACATGGACTTCCGCAATCGGAATCGGATATCGACGATATTTAGTGCTATCGGCGATACAATTTCGATACGATATTTTTAGATATCGAGCAATATCGCTCAACACTACTCAGTATATATTTCAGGAAACAGACACTGATGCTCACAAACTCAGTATGGATTACACAAGAATATAAAAAACAGATCCGCAAGAAATAATCACACATGTGGGCCAATGTTCCCGGTGTCAATGATGCACTTAGAGTGGTTGGTGGAGGAGGACTTTATGCCATAAAGGGTACTGTATCACAAGCGTCCAGATGTATACAGTCTAGGGGTCATTGAAAATCTCCGTATATATTTCCTGAGTACAGACTGACTCTCACAAGCTCAGTATGTATCACACCAGAATATAATAAGAAGAAAAAGGGGTACTGTATCACCAGATACCAGGTATATATAGTATATTGAAAATATTCTTAATCTACATATATATTTCAGGAGTCAGACACTGACGCTCTCAGGCTCAGTATGGATTCCACAAGAATATAATAATATAATAAAATATAATATAATAATAAATAATAAAAAGGGGTACTGTATCACCAGATACCATGTGTATATAGTATGCTCAAAATATTGTAAATTTCCGGATACATTTCAGGAGGCAGCCACTGATGCTGTCAGGCACAGTATGTATTACACAAGAATATTAAAAGTTGTGGGTGGAGGAGGGGGGACAGCGCAGATAGGGATGAGGCAAATATGTGATATGTTGAGGTGTATAGTGGACATAAAGCAGCTGCAAAAGGATTACTTGGAGAAGTCCGAGGAAGAGGAGAAAAAAAGGCGTACTGTATCAACAGATGCAAGGTACTATAGTGAAAATTGTTATGCGCTCGGTTGCAATAACTTTATTATATAATGGATTGCAACCGAACACGGGGTCCAGGAAGCAGTTTATATTCACTGCTGCCGAACACCCCTAGAGTATGAGGGTCAAACTGACAACAGAAATCTAACATTAGATCTCGCCTGTGAAATGTCGAATTGGCACTATCTCCGTTATTCGTCACGGGAGATGTGCTGTAGACTGGCGTAGATGTAGCCCTGTTAATGGCACAGAAGCCACTTGCCAGATATTAGATTTGCACTATGTGCTGCAAGCTGGTATATACATAGCCCTGTTGACTGCACAGAAGCTACATGCCAGCGGCTAGGAAGTGCGTGCGACTAACGCCAGGCATACGTGCTCCCAGCTGGCGTGAGACCGGGCTGAGCAACTCTCTGTTCAGCTTGGCTGGCGATGCCCAGGTTACGCGCCCCGCAGTCTGCTCAGGATGTATAGCTACCCTATATTCGTAGCAAGACTGCGCCACATTGGCTACAGGTTACGCACCCCGCAGTCTGCTCAGAGTGTATAGCTACCCTATATTCGTAGCAAGACTGCGCACATTGGCTACCTGCCTGTCATAAGCTAAACCTGCCTGTAGGACCTGTGCTAACTAGCCGAGCAGGTCCGGAGAGCAAAGCTAGAGAGAACGTGGAGCCCAGATTCTGGTACGTCCACACATGAGCACTGCCTATAATAGTATGATCTGACCGCGCCGCAGACAGACCAGCCATTTAAGGGCTAGGCTCCACCCCCAGCCATCTTATCAATCACATCACCCGTGACCAATTAGGCAATGCTAGGTATGAGTATCAGCTGACATTAGCCACACTTCATGGCTCGCCATGTCACAGACATGCTTAGTTCAGGCATTTCTGGACTTAGGCTTACAACAGCCTTTTCTTGTTCTGTAAACTAGATTTAAGGCTACTATGAACAAAGACCTGAGCAACTACTTGTGCCTCTTGGGTATTAGCTAGGTGTTGGGATCGATGGTGAAGCTGAGCAGCATCTACCTTGGCTGGGTCTGGATGGGAGATCACAGACTCCTTGGATCCAGGTTTGGATGTCGCCTGATGCCTAACAGAAAATATTCTAAATGTCCATATATATTTCATGAGGCAGAAATGATGCTCACAGGCTCAGTATGGATTACACAAGAATATAATAAGAAAAATGGTTACTGAATCACCAGATAGCTGGTATATATATAGTATAGTGAAAATCTTCTTAATCTCCATATAAGCAGTTTACCTACTTCCAGTAGAGGGAGCCTTCCAGGCCTTCTTGAGCCAGAAGACTCTTTATGATAGCACACTATTTTCAGGGCAAGCGAGCTCCTGTTTAGTGAAAATATTCTATATCTCTGTATATATTTAAGGAGGCAGACACTGACGCTCACAGTCTCAGTAGGTCAGACATGACCTTGGTCAGATGTGACATCATTTTAAGTGTGACATCTTTGAAGTGCTGCATCAGAAATATATCCAGAAATAGTCCAGAAATCGGTCAGAAGGTAAGAATAATCACTGTCTTCTAATTTTACTTGCCTTTCTTTAACCCTGCTCTTCAACCATGCTTACATTTGCCCTCACCGTTCTTGCTACACTAATCTTCACTCTCCAGTGTAAACATTTTTCTATTTGGCATGCATTCCAACTTATACTCCAATTCATTTATTTCAGCTTTGTTGTCACTGCCTGTGTTTAAACACCAGCAAGACATGTACATGCACCTAAAAAAGGATAATTTTTGGACTGTTTATGTAATTAAAGTAGCCTAACAAGACTGAAAATTAGTGTGTGTTTAAATAGTTTGCTGGTTACCATTGTTAGAATCTATTCAGTTTGACCATCCGCCATCTTGTTTTGGTTTCTGGCTGCTTGTCTGTTTTCCCCTAATGCTGGGCTTGTCTTTGGTCAGGTGATTGCATCACCCTTTATTACCCTGCACCTGCCTCCCAGTCCTTGCTGGACATCAGTTTTAATTCGTTTGAGTTCTGGCTAGGAGCTTTGATAGCGTTGTGTTATACTTTGTGCAGTTCTGGGAACTCTAGTTCTGCTTGCTTAGTCTTTTTGTTTTTTCCTTTGTTTCTGCAGCTTCCTCTATTTCCCTGCTAGGAGGTTACCAGTGTTTTGTTCCCAGTCCCTAGCTCTTACAGGGATCCCCTTCCCCCACCTTCAGGTCTTCGCTTGAGTCTAGACTAGGATCGTCGGTGGGTCGGATATCTCCTTCGTCAGGGTGTGTCGCCTAGTTAACAAAGGGATGTTTTTATATTACTCATGGCTCAGATATCATTGGTGGAGTGGGAACTTTACTTTGCGCATGCGTCTATAAGCGTCTCTAAGATCCTCTGAATCAGCGTCCCAACAACCAATGACGTCAGATCACATGATATGGCGCTACCGAACTTAAAATGTATGTTTCGGCGCCATAAGTACATCGGTGGAGTGGGATTTTGACTCTGTGCAAGTGCCTGTAAATCTCTCCAAGATTTCCCACATGAACATTCCAGCAGCCACTGACATCAAATCACGTGACGCCTCATGTCCTGGTATCATAGAAACAATATCGTTGGTGGAGTGGGTGCTTTCTTTGACGCATGCGCCAGTGGGCGTTCTGAAGGTCCTCCGTATCGACGTCCCAGCATTCACTGATGTCAGGTCACATGACCCGGCGCCATAGAAGCAAATAGACGCCGTGCAGAGAAACCTCTCGGACACCAAAAGGAGCACGCGTACCAACAAACCACCACCTCAATGATATATGAATCACCTCCTAAAGAAAAATACTTATTTATGGTATTGATACATCCAAAATCCATAATTACTTATATTAAAGATATTTATAAGAGCCAAAAATTAATCACTTAACCCTAAGTATTTATCTTAAAATATTATAAATATAAATATACACATTTTTTGACCCTATAGGACTAGAATTAATAATATCTACTCATTCAACAACTTTGAAGATTTATAATAGTTATCAATGAATATTTAATAAATGAAGAAATAATAAAAATAAATATAAAGAAAAAAATAATTAATAAAATAAAAATAAATATAAAGAAAAATATCAAAATAATAATTAAAAAACAAAAAATAAATAATAGTAATAAAAAGAAAAAAATGAAAAAAATATATAAATATTAATTAAATAGAATTAATAATAAATTAATAATAATAATATAAATAAATAAAAAACCAAAAAATAAATAATAAAAAACAAAAAATAAATAATGATAAATACATAATTTCCAGATAAGTCCTGGTGTTATTTCTTCATTATTTTACAAGAGCCTCCAGAATATCAAGGAATCACCTGCTACATTACAAAGCTAAAGAAGAAAATAAACCGGGTGCCTCTAGTGGTCACCTACAATCCAAATCTGGAGATGCTAAGGGGAGCTGCACGGAAACTACAACCTTTACTACAAAAAGATGCCCGATTACAATCCATATTTCCAGACCCCCCACTACTATGTTTTAGGCAGCCCCCAAATCTAAGAAGCATCATTGTCAGAAGCTCCCTGTCCTCCCCAACAGCTGCAGGAACCTTTCCTTGCAACAGAAGAAATGTAAAACCTGTGCATCTATAATGACCACGGACAAGATAAAGATCCCCAACTCACATCAGGACTACAAGATACCAGGTACTTTCAGCTGCATCACATCTAATGTGGTGTACCTCATTATATGTACTAAATGTCCAACTGGGGGTCTGTATGTGGGAGAGACCGGGCGAAAACTGAGAACAAGGATGAATTCTCATCGCCACACAATAAGAGAAAAAAGAATGGATTTACCTGTGGCAAAACACTTTTGTATGCCCGGTCATAGCATGATGGATATGGAACTACTTGTATTAAAATCTAACTTCAAATCTGAGAAAGATAGAAAGGTTTGGGAATATAAACTTATGATGACCTTTGACACTCTTAGTGCTGGAATGAACGTGTCACATGGATTTATGTCTTTCTATATCAATTAAGGAATCTGCTTCTCTGACCTTCTAGGGGCATCAAAACACAATAGCAGACCCCAATCAGAGGGCAATAAAACTTTCTCTCCTTATCTATGAACTGTTCCAATATTTATGTTCATCCCCCTGCCATAATGACAGTTCTGCTTCACGTCACTTGTCTTACCTATTGCATTATTCCTGTGTCCTGCTGTGTATATAAATATGTGATTCTTCAGATTTTGTATTAGTCTAGCCTGACGAAGAGACCTGAGTAGTCTCGAAAGCTTGCAATTTGTTACCATCTTTTCAGTTAGCCATTAAAAGGTATCAACCACTGAGGACTCTCAAGTCTAAATATATTTCATTATTTTAGAAATTCTTCATAGAATGTCATCCAGAATTCAACAGGTCATCTCCTGTAGTCCTCTTCATTGTCCTAAGAATTCTCCATTATATATCATTCAAAATTCAGAAGTTCATATCCTGTAGATGATTCATCTTCATAATCGGGGAACACTCAATTAGCCATTCCGGTAAGAATAATGTCCAAAGGTTCAAATTTACTAAAATATTTAAAAACAATGGTTAAGACAGCATCATAAAAATGGAATAAAACTGATATTTTCGTTTAAACCATGAGGAGACATAGTATTCAGAGACCAAATCCATTTGGTCTCCATCTGTGCCAATTTTGTATATTGTATATTTCCACCTCTCACATATGGCTCTATCATATCAATGCCCCTAACACGTAACAGTGAAGAATCGCTTTGATGGTATATTTTAAAATGTTTCGGTATTGGTTTTAATTCTGCCACACTTTCAGAATTTTTTGCAGCTTCGATACCTAAAACGTGCTCCCGCACCCTAACTTTCAACTGCCGTGTTGTTAATCCTATATAGATTAGTTTACATGGACATGTGGCATAATAAATTACTGCTCTAGATGTACAAGTAATTTGATGTCTGATTGTGTATACTTTATGTCCTCCAATGTCCTCAAAGGTCTTTATTCTATCTATATTGGGGCAAGCCACACATTTGCCACAAGGCTTACATCCATTATGGATATCACTGTTCCTTTCAGATAGAAATGTGGTCCGTTTATTAACATAGTGATTCACAAATAAATCCTGTATATTCTCAGATCTTCTATACGTTATACTGGGTCTGTCACCAATATAGTGTGCAATTGTTTGGTCCGTCTGAAGGATTGACCAATGTTTCTCCAAAATTTGTCTCATCATATGAATTTGGCCATGATATTTAGTTATGAATCTTACATTCAATTCCGGGGCAGATGTCTTTGTGGCATATAAAGTTTCCTCTCTTGATGTATGTTTAGCCCTATTATATGCCCTTTTTATGGAACGCTTGCTATATCCTCTTTCTATAAATCTAGCTTTGAGTTTTATAGCTTCTTTTTCGAAATCCAGCTCAGTCGAGCAAATTCTCCTAATTCTTAAAAACTGACCTATCGGTATTGATTTGATAAGTGTAGGAGGATGAGAGGATTCTGCATGCAAAAGTGCATTCACTGCCGTAGATTTCCGAAATAGATCAGACTGTAAACAATTTTCCTCGTCTCTTTTGACTTTTACATCCAAAAAATCAATTGATGTATAGTCAAATTGATATGTTAGGTGTATATTGTACTGGTTATCATTAAGCGCCACAAAAAATTCTTCCAAAGATTCCTTATTACCTTGCCAAATGATAAAAATGTCATCTATGCATCGTGCCCAAAGGAGGACAAGATTCATAGATGACAGTCGATCAGATGAAAAAAGGTCCCTCTCCCACAGCCCCAGGAACAGATTAGCGAATGAAGGTGCAAAAGACGCCCCCATCGCTGTGCCCTGGAGCTGCAGGTAGAAGGCCTCCTTAAATAGAAAAAAATTGTGAGAAAGAGAGAAATGCAACAATTCAATAATAAAAGACTTTCGTGAGGTAGGAATACTACATGCGTTCAAGAAGAATTGTGACGCTTTAACACCATCCGTATGACGGATATTGGTGTACAATGACTCCACATTGCATGTAACCAGTAAAGTATCCGTTTCCATATATAGACCAACTATTTTCTTAAGGAAATCATTTGTATCTTTTATGTAAGATGGTAATTCATAGACCAGTGGTTGAAGTTGTGAATCAATATATTTATTCACATTTTCAAGAAAATTGTTGCAACCCGATATTATTGGTCTCCCTAGTGGTACCATATGATTCTTGTGTGCTTTGGGTAGAAAATATAAGGTAGATATTGCAGGTTCAATGACCTGTAGAGCTGAAAATATTTTTTTAGAAATAATATTCTCCTCTTGGACTTTCTTTAAAATATTTAAAAGTTCCGTTCTAAATTTACTTAAAGGGTTAAACGTTAAATTCTTATAACAAATGTTATCTCTAAGATGGCGAAAAGCTTCCATTTCATACATTGTTTTAGGCCATATCACAATGTTTCCCCCTTTATCAGAGGGTTTGAACACCACATCATCCAAACTCCTTAATCTTGTCAGAGCCATTCTTTCTTCTTTATTTCTGGCTGCTTGTCTGTTTCCCCTAATGCTGGGCTTGTCTTTGGTCAGGTGATTGCATCATCCTTTATTACCCTGCACCTGCCTCCCAGTCCTTGCTGGACATCAGTGTTAATTTGTTTGAGTTCTGGCTAGGAGCTTTGATAGCGTTGTGTTATACTTTTGTGCAGTTCTGGGAACTCTAGTTCTGCTTGCTTAGTCTTTTTGTTTTTTCCTTTGCTTCTGCAGCTTCCTCTATTTCCCTGCTAGGAGGTTACCAGTGTTTTGTTCCCAGTCCCTAGCTCTTACAGGGATCCCCTTCCCCCACCTTCAGGTCTTCGCTTGAGTCTAGACTAGGATCGTCGGTGGGTCTATTCGCAAGGAATAAATCGCCCGCTCCATTGTAGGGATCGAGTCTAGTCCTAGAGCAGGGTCAGATTCACTCTCGCTCTATTCCTGAGTTGCAGACCCAAAACAACCATTGCTTTACATCCGTTTTTATCTAACTAGGCTGGTTGAGGTCCTTGGACATCAAAAAGGTATGTTTGAATTACAAAGCTTATATCAGTTCAGTAGACAGCTTGGAGTCCTCTGAATGTTATACATTCCTTTTCTGGGGTTTTGTAAAATTGTGAAATCTGGCACATTTATTTGACGCAAATCAACAGTACTGGGAAAAATGTAGTGATGCTAGCAAGTTCAAATTTCAATCAAACTTCTCATTTCTAGTTGTGTCATAACAGTCACTCAACTATGACTACAACTATGACTGCAAGTTGCCATGCAGCTTTGATCTAAAGGCTCTGGAATGGAGAAAAGTACTGAATTTGTTTCTTATATGCAACTAGCAATAGTTGCATAGCTCTTTCTTTTCAATATTTCCCTACTTACTTCTAATGAAGTAGACCTTAAAGTGGTTGTCCATGTTTGGCACGAAAGCCTTCAGGTACTCTGTGTGCATGCTGCCAGGATTCTCCAGAGTCAGCACTATGAGCAGGCAATCATGTGACCACAAATATGTGAAATGCATACTACTAGCCACATTCCAAATAGACATTTGCAGCCACTCTAAATATTAATGAATTGAACAACGCAACATATGTCTAATTAGGCTGGAAAAATGCATATAATGTACTGGCGTTCACATTACCGCCTGGTATCACCACCAGCTTTAGAGAATTCTGACAACATCAACTGTGAGCGATGTAACTATTGACAAGTCTGCAGTCACACTGGGTGACTGCAGACTTTTGTGTTAAATCTGGGCAACCTCTTTGAGACAAGGTTCGCATTTATAAAGTGCTTTACAATTGATGTACAGTTGCATGTGAAAGTTTGTACACCCCTGGTCAAAATTACAGGTATTGAGAACAGTTGAGCAACTCGAATATGAAATGATCTCTAGAAGGGCTAAAGAATGCCACCTTTACTTTGTGTTTTAGGGAAAAAAATATACATAGTCATTTTTTACATTTTAAAAACTACTAAACAGAAAATGGGCCAATGCAAAAGTTTAGGCAAATTACATGGCTAATACCTAGTAGAACCTTTTTTTGCAAGTATCACAGCTTGTAAACACTTTTTGTAGCCAAAAATCTTTCAATTCTTGTTTGAGTAATTTTTATCCGTCCTTCTTTGGAAAATTCTTGAAAATTCTGTTAGATTCCTGGGTCTCTTGAATGCACTGGTTTTTTGAAGTCTAGCCACAGATTTTCAATGATGTTCAGTTCAGGGGACTGTGAATGCCATTGTAAGATCTTCAGCTTGAGCTTTTTGAGGTAGTCTTTTGTGGATTTTAACATGTGTTTAGGTTCATTATTCATTTGAAAAAGCCTTCATATTTTCAATTTCAGATTTTTTACAAATGATGTTATGTTTGCATCAAGAGTTTGTTGAAATTTCATTTAATCCATTCTTCACTCCATCCATAAAATATTCCCTGTGCCAGTGTCTGCAACACAACCACAAGGCACAATTGATCTACCCCCATGTTCAATGGTTGGCCAGAGATTCTTTTCCTGAACATCTTTGCACTTTTTTCCACAATACTTTTTAACACTGTGGCCCAAAAAATGTATTTTATCCTCATCAGTCCACAGGACTTGTTTCCAAAAAGCACCAGGCTTGTTTATAGGTTCTTTTACATTCTTCTGATGCTGATTTTTTTGGTTGAGAACGCAAGAGAGGTTTTCTTCTGTTGACTCTTCCTTGAAGGTCACATTTATGAAGGTGTCTCTCAACAGTAAAACAATGTACCACAAGTCCAGAGTCTGCTAAAACTTTCTGCACATCTTTTGCAGTCAAGCAGGGGTTTTGATTTGCCTCCCAAATAATGCTAGAGCTGGTCTCACTGAAATATTGCCTGGTCTTCCAGATCTTATCTTGATATCCACTGTTCCTCTTATCTTACATTTCTTAATCACATTTCAAACTGTGGTAAGGTCAACTTGGAAATGCTTTGCTATCTTCTTATAGCCTTCTCTTGCTTTGTGTGCCTCCACAATTTTCATTTCAGAGTGCTAGGCAGCTACTACATAAAAGAACCCATGGTTGCAGTTTTTTAGCACAAGGTTTGAGGAGGCTGGGTTTTTATAAAACTGTCAAATTTGTATCACATGGTCTTTTCCAATGATGATGTGAGCAAATCATAACCCTAAGGCTAAGTGCACACGTTCAGGTATATTTGAGTTTTTTTCGCGTTTTTTCCACGATTTTCCGAGGTAAAAACGCGAAAAAAACGCAAGCATTAAGCATCCTATACATGTTAAGTGATTCCGCTTGTTTTGGCCACATGTTGCATTTTTTTCTGCGAAAAAAACGCTTCGCGGAAAGAATAGCAACATGTTCATTAATTTTGCGGAATGTAAGAGGTTCATGTGCGGTGGTACCCAGGGTCTGGAGGAGAGGAGACTCTCCTCCAGGCCCTGGGTACCATATCCCTGGTAAAAACAATAATTAAAATAATAAATAATGACATTCTCACCTTCCGGCGGCCCCCGCAGCCTTCCCGCCTTCAGCGACGCTCCCGGCAACTCCCGGTCCCAAGAGTCCTTTGCGAGAATCACCCAGATGCGTAGCGGTCTCGCGAGATTCTATGTCATCGGTGTGATTTGTCGCAATGCATCCTTGGGACCGGGAGTTGCCGGGAGCATCGCTGAAGGCGGGAAGGCTGCGGGGGCCGCCGGAAGGTGAGAATATCATTATTTATTATTTTAATTATTATTTTAACATTAGATCTCTTTACTATTGATGCGACATAGGCGGCATCAATAGTAAAAAGTTGGTCACACGTGTCAAACACTATGTTTGACTCGTGTGACCAACCTGTCAATCAGTTTTCAAGCGATGCTACAGATCGCTAGGAAAACGCTAGCATTCTGCAAGCTAATTACGCTTGCAAAACGCTACTATTCTGGCGGGAATACGCTTACAAAAAACGTGCGTATTTCCCGCTGCAGAAGTGCGGGATTGCCGCGGAAATTTCCGCGGCAATTCCGCAACGTGTGAACTTAGCCTCAAAGGCTAAATAAGGCCTGAAACGTTGATTAAAGTAATCTGAGCAAACAAATCTCCAAGGTGCGCACACTTTTGCACAGACCCATCTTACTTTTTGTAATTTAAAAAAAAAAAAAAATTAATTTTTAAAATGTAAAAAATGACAATATATTTTTTCTTTAGCTGTTTTATAGATTTCATCTTCAACTTGCTTAACTTTTCACAATAACAGTAATTTTGCCCTGGGATGTCCAAACTTTTACATGCTACTGTATGTGCCTGTATATATGATAAATTGTATTTATCATATATACAGGCATACCCAGAGACTAAAATGGGCAAGATGTAGTAAAAATAAAATGTTTTTTCATACATATTTTGTTAGGTGTATGTTACATTGCATTTTTTGGACATATAGGAAAGCGTAGTTGACCACATATTTTTCTAAATAAAAAACATAGTAAAGAAGTGTACATTTTTCTCCATTATTCTCAAAAGAAGGCATACTTAAATGTATCAAAACTTAATGCCTTACATTTAAGACATAGAGGTTTTGGTCCAAAAAAAAATACTCTTCTAGACACATCCTCTGCACCTCACTAAAATGTTGGTTTGAAATTCAAGGGGTGATCCTGCCTAAAGCAGTCAAATCTATGTTGCAAAAAAAGCATTTGATACCAAGTTATTTTATATTAGAATTGTGAAGGGGTGTGTTACAGAGCAGACAGGGACAGCAGGCTGTTGAACAATCCAAAACTTTTATTGAGACTGGGTGAATATAACATGAACCATAGATATGGTTCCTTACATTCTGCAAGGTGGCCACACAAAAAGGGACAAATCCGGGGGCGCCACCCGATAATCCGACGCAAAGGAGTAAGCAACAGCAGTCCTCAATTCCGTAAGGGGGTGAGACATCACAATCGCACCAGGCAAATCATCTCCTATCTGCATACATGACAACAGGATCTGGATGCAATTTCAGATCCTCGCCCTTCAAAACACACACAGCATCAACTAACTGAACATGTGGCTTAATGTCCGACCTCTCCTGGATTCAGCCCCTTGTTGAGCAACAAATACTCACACCCACCCCCTTAAACATAGCTAAAAAAACGAAGAATGTTCCAGAAGCCCTCTCTGCAGGTTTGTTTATTTAACCCCTTAGTGACAGAGCCATTTTGCAGCTTAATGACAGGGCCAATTTTTACAATTCTGACCACTGTCACTTTATGAGGTTATAACTCTGGAACGCTTTAACGAATCCAGCTGATTCTGAGAATATTTTTTCGTGACATATTGTACTTCACGTTAGTGGTAAAATTTCTTTCATATGACGTGTGTTTATTTATGAAAAAAATGGAAATATGGCGAAAATTTTGAAAATTGAACAATTTTCAAACTTTAAATTTTTATGCCCTTAAATCAGAGAGATATGTCACACAAATTTCTTAATAAATAACATTTCCAACATGTCTACTTTACATCAGCACAATTTTGGGACCAAAATTTTTTTTTGTTACGACGTTATAAGGGTTAAAAGTTGACCAGCAATTTCTCATTTTTACTACACCATTTTTATTTTAGGGACCACATCACATTTGAAGTCACTTTGAGGGGTCTATACGATAGAAAATACCCAAAAGTGACACCATTCTAAAAACTGCACCCCTCAAGGTGCTCAAAACCACATTCAAGAAGTTTATTAACCCTTTACGTGCTTCACAGGAACTGAAGCAATGTGGAAGGAAAAAATTAACATTTAACTTTTTTTGCAAAAACTTTACTTCGGAACCTATTTTTTTATTTTCACAACTGTTAAAAGAAAAAATAATCCACAAAATTTGTTGTGCATGTCTCCTGAATAAGCCGATACCCCATATGTGGGGTAAACCACTTTTTGGGCGCATGGCAGAGGTCGCAAGGGAAGGAGCGACATTTGACTTTTTCAACGCAGAATTGGCTGGACGCCATGTCGCGTTTGTAGAGGCCCTGATGTGTCTAAACACTGGAAACCCATCACAAGTGACCCCATTTTGGAAACTAGACCCCTAAGGAACTTATCTAGATGTGTGGTGAGCACTTTGAACCTCCAAGTGCTTCACAGAAGTTTATAACATAGAACAGTGAAAATAAAAAATCATATTTTTTCCACAAAAACAATCTTTTCACCCCAATTTCTATTTTCCCAAGGGTAACAAGACCCCAAAAGTTTTTGTGCAATTTGTCCTGAGCATGCTGATACCCCATATGTGGGGGTAAACCACTGTTTGGGTGCATGGCAGAGCTTGGAAGGGAAGGAGCGCCGTTTGACTTTTTCAGCGCAGAATTGGCTGGACGTCATGTCGTGTTTGTCCTAATGTGTCTAAGCAGTGGAAACCCCCCACAAGTGACACCATTTTGGAAACTAGACCCCCTAAGGAACTTATATAGATGTGTGGTGAGCACTTTGAACCCCCAAGTGCTTCACAGAAGTTTATAACTCCCGGGCATGAAAATAAAAAGTCATATTTTTTCCACAAACCTGATAGTTTAGTCCCCAATTTTTTATTTTCCCAAGGTTAACAGGAGAAATTAGACCACAAAAGTTGTTGTCCAATTTGTCCTGAGTACGCTGATACCCCATATGTGGGGTAGGACCACTGTTTGGGTGCACGGCAGGGCTTGGAAGGGAAGGAGTGCCGTTTGACTTTTTCAAACCAAAATTGGCTTTAATTGAAATTGGACGCCATGTCACGTTTGGAGAGCCCCTGATATGCCTAAACAGTCGAAACCCCCCACAAATCACACCATTTTGGAATCTAGACCCCTTAAGGAACTTATCTAGATGTGTGGTGAGCACTTTGAACCCCCAAGTACTTCACAGAAATTAATAAACGTAGAGCCGTGAAAATAAAAAATATTTTTTTTCCTCAAAAATGATTCTTTAGCCCGCTATTTTTTTTATTTTCCCAAGGTAACAGGAGAAATTGGACCCAAAAGTTGTTGTGCAATTTTCCTGTGTACGCTATACCCCATATGTGGGGTGAAACCACTGTTTTGGCGCATGGAAGTGCTTGGAAGGGAAGGAGCACCATTTTGTAATGCAGACTTCGATGGAATGTTCTGCGGCGTCATGTTGTGTTTGCAGAGCCCTTGATGTACCTAAACAGTAGAAACCCCCTGCAAGTGACACCATTTTGGAAACTAGACCCCCCAAGGAGCTTATCTAGATGTGTGGTGAGCACTTTAACCCCCAAGTGCTTCACAGAAATTTATAAACGCAGGGCCGTGAAATGAAAAATCATTTCTTTCTCAAAAATGATTTTTTTAGCCAGCTATTTTTTATTTTCCCAAGGGTAACAGGACAAATTGCACACCAATTTTGGGGTTCTAATTTCTCCTTAGTACGCTGATACCCCATATGTTGGGGTAAACCACTGTTTGGGCGCACGGCAGGGTCGGAAGGGGGGGAGCGCCATTTGACTTTTTGAACGCCACGTCGTGTTTGGAGACCCCCTGATGTGTCTAAACAGTGGAAACCCCCCACAAGTGACCCCATTTTGGAAACTAGACCCCTTAAGGAACTTATCTAGATGTGTGGTGAGCACTTTGAACCCCCAAGTGTTTCACAGAAATTTATAAACCCAGAGTGTGAAAATAAAAAATCATTTTTTTTCTCAAAATTGATTTTTTTAGGCAGCTATTTTTTTTTTCCCAAGTTTAACAGAGAAATTAGAACCCCAAAATTGGTGTGCAATTTGTCATGAGTACGCTGATACCCCATATGTTTGGGGTAAACCACTGTTTGGGCGCACGGCAAAGCTCGGAAGGGAGGGAGCCATTTGACTTTTTGAACGCCACATCGTGTTTGGAGACCCCCTGATGTGCCTAAATAGTGGAAATCCCTCAATTCTAGCTCCAACCCTAACCCCAACACACCCCTAACCCTAATCCCAACCCTAATACTAACCT
>JARQOD010011703.1:0-22428 GCA_033576555.1 Oophaga sylvatica
GAGAGGTGGTGTGTGTGTGTGTGTGTGGACAGGTGAGAGGTGGTGTTTGTGTGTGTGTGTGGACAGGTGAGAGGTGGTGTGTGTGTGTGTGTGTGGACAGGTGAGAGGTGGTGTATGTGTGTGTGTGTGTGTGTGTGTGTGTGTGTGTGTGTGTGTGTGTGTGTGTGTGTGTAGGAGAGCGATGGGGAAAAGCAATGATGGCAGTAATGGGGAAAAGCAACGGGAAAACAGTGATGGGAAAAGCAATGATGGGAGTAATGGGGAAAAGCAATGATGGGAGTAATGGGGAAAAGCAATGATGGCAGTAATGGGGAAAAGCAATGATGGCAGTAATGGGGAAAAGCAATGATGGGAGTAATGGGGAAAAGCAATGATGGCAGTAATGGGGAAAAGCAATGGGGAAAAGCAATGATGGGAGTAATGGGAAAAGCAATGATGTCAGTAATGGGGAAAAGCAATGGGGAAAAGCAATGATGGCAGTAATGGGGAAAAGCAATGGGGAAAACAGTGATGGGAAAAGCAATGATGGGAGTAATGGGGAAAAGCAATGGGCAAAAGCAATGATGTGAGTGATGGGGGAAAAGCAATGATGGGAGTGATGAGGGAAAAGCAATGATGGGAGTGATGGGAAAAAGCAATGAGCGCTGGGGGAGGATGAACGCTGGGGGAGGATGAGCGCTGGGGGAGGATGAGCTCTGGGGAGAATGAGCGCTGGGGAGGATGAGCGCTGGGGGGATGAGCGCTGGGGAGGATGAGCGCTGGGGGAGAATGAGCGCTGGGGGAATGACTTCTTGCTGTTAACCAGTTAATGTTTACTTGTCCACCACACTGCAGTGTCAAAAGAGGAAGACAGCGAGACAGGCAGCAACATCACATCAGAGAGCTCTTGACCTCGAAACAGAAAATCCTCAGATCCTGGTATTGTAACATAATATTAAGGATAATATTTATTCATTGATATTGCGCTATTAACTCCACAGCACTATACATACATCATCAACACTGTCCCCATTGGGACATTTGATAACATTGGAATGTTTTGTAAGAGCTTTTCTTGTGGAAAACCTAATGCGGCCCAGCCTCACCCAGATTCTACCTCCAGCGGCCCCCGGGTAAATTGAGTTTGAGACCCTGCTCTAATCTAACAAGCAGCAAAAGTCTGCCTAACCCCTCCCATCCATCTAGCTACACCCTGTTCTAACCAGCCTGAGTTAGGCCATCCTCCCTCAGGGTCCGCCTACACTCAGCTAGCATGGTGAATGTGATGAATGCAGTGGTTGGAGTCAATGGGGTGTTCCCTCCTTACCTGAGAGTCAGGTGTCATACCACTGGGTGCGATGCAACATCTCTGTGGTGACTGGACCCTCAGGGCACCACATCTGCACATTGGGGGCTGCATTATGCTATAGAGTCTGCCTGTGGGGGGTGCATTATGCTATATAGTCTGCCTATGTGTGGATGCATTATACTATAGAGTCTGCCTATGGTGGTGTGCATTATACAATATAGACTCTGCCTATGGGGGGTGCATTAAACTATATAGAGTCTGCCTATGGGGGTGCATTATACAATATAGAGTCTGCGTATTGGGGGTGCATTATACTATATAGAGTCTACGCGTGTCATATGTTCGCCATCACGGCTATAGAGTTTGCCTATGGGGAGTACATTATACAATATAGAGTCTGGCTATGGGGAATGCATTATATTAAGTAGAGTCTGCCAATGGTGGTGAATTATATAATATAGAGTCTACCTATGGTGGGTGCAATATACAATATAGAGTCTGCCTATGGGGGTGCATTATACTACAGTATTTAGAGTCTACCTATGGGGAGTGCATTATACTTAATAGAGTATGCCCATGGGGAATGCGTTATACTATAGACGCCTATGGGAAGTACATTATACTATATGGTGGCCTATGGGAGTGTATTATACTATATTGAGAACTATCTGGTGAATTATACTATATGGAGGCTATTTAAGGGGTCATCATACAGTGTGGAGATTACAGTAAGGGGGTCATCATACAGTGTTGGAGCCATTAAACAGTTTGGTGGCTTCTAAGGGATCAGTATACTGTGTGGGTGGTGCTATACAGCGAAGGTTCATTATACTGTGTATAGGGGAGCTGTACAGGCGGAGACTCTGCCCTTACTTTCAAGCCACATATCCAAACCCTAGCCTCCTCCTGCCGTCTCAAACTCAAAAATATTTCCCGGATCCGTGCATTCCTTGACCACGACACCACAAAAACACTAGTGCACGCCCTTATCATCTCCAGCCTTGACTACTGCAGCCTCCTACTCTCTGGCCTCCACTCTAGCACTCTGGCACCACTCCAATCCATCCTACATTCTGCTGCCCGACTAATCCACCTGTCTCCCCGTTATTCCCCAGCCTCTCCCCTATGCCAAGCCCTTCATTGGCTTCCTATCGTCCAGAGGCACCAGTTCAAAACCCTAACTATGACATACAAAGCCATCCACAACCTGTCTCCTCCATACATCTGTGACATGGTCTCCCGTTACTTACCCACACGCAACCTTCGATCCTCTCAAGATCTCCTTCTCTACTCTCCCTTATCTCTTCTTCCCACAACCTCATACAAGACTTCTCCCGTGCCTCCCCTATACTCTGGAATTCTCTACCCCAACACATCAGACTCGCGCCTGTGTAGCCCAGCTGCGCTTGAGGCCACATGTTACCCTGGAGGATGCACAGAAGTTAAACCCACAAATACACCTGATATTCATTCACACCTTCACATTTCCCTGGAGCCACCAGAAGGAGCCCTTGGAGAGTATTGAGATATATAAGGGTTGTGGAGAGAGACGTCAGTCAGATGAAGGCAGTCTAGCTGAACGTTAGCTAGTTGTTGGTTGTACCTCAGATGAGCAGAGAGGAAAGTTACATCAGAACGTGCAAGCTGATAGTTCCCTAGGAAAGTGGAAAGTAGCTCTCGAAGTGAGCGTAGATCAGTCTGACAGAAGGTCCTTATAGCTACTTCGGACAGAGCCTCAGAAGGAAGCGAAGGAAAGGGAATGTCATGTATAGTGTACAGTTCCTATAGCGTCTTGTGCTTGGGTGCGAGGAAAACACATGAGACACAGGTTGATATGAAATGACTTGTATTACTTCATACAAGCATGCAGAAAAGGTCACACAGTTTGCAGGAACAGAGGCAGGAGACACAGCAGGCCAGAGTAACTTCAAGCTCTACAATAACTCTCCAAAGCAGGTTCAGGATCTCTTCTCTGTACCGTAATTCCTCTGCAAACATGGATTCACCAGACAGCAGGTTTCCAGAGTCCAAGAGTGTTCCAAAGTTCCTCAGTAGGAAAATAGCTGGAGTCCAAAATCCAAGGTTTCCAGGAGTCAGGTCACAGGCTGACTGAGGCTTGATTCAGGAGCACTGATTGTTTAGCTGAGGCTGCTTAAGAAGCAAGAGGGAGAGAATCAGGGCGGGAACATGAAAACTGGAAACTCCATATTAACTGAGGGCAAGAGCTGCAGAAAGACAGGAAGCAAAATGGCCGACGGAAAACTGAGTTTCAAGGAACATGTCAAAAGAGACAAAGAACCTTACATTACTCCCCCCTTAAGGACAACCTCCGGATGACCTCAGACCAGGCTTGTCAGGGTACCTCTAATGAAACTGGCGGAGCAGGCGAGGAGCATTTACATTATTGACTGGTTCCCATGAGTTGTCCTCCACTGGGTAGCCCTGCCATTTAATCAAATATTGCAACTGATTTCTGTACAACCTGGAATCTAGAATCCTTTCCACCATAAATTCATCCTGACCATCGACCAGCACTGGGTCAGGGCAAGGAGAAGAGCGTCCAGGAAACGTATTGGGTGTTGCAGCCTTTAGTATGGATACATGAAAGACAGGGTGGATTCTCATAGTTCTGGGCAGTTGAAGACGACAAGCAACAGCACTTATAATCTTACTGATCTTATAAGGTCCAATGTACTTATGTCCCAATTTAGACGATGGAATCTTTAATTTAAGATTTCTGGTTGACAGCCAGACCAAATCTCCTACCTTGAAAGCTGGTGCAGGTTTACGAAATTTATCTGCTGCTTTCTTGTACCTTTCCTGAGCCAATTCTAGATTTTCCTTTAGAAGATCCATATTCTTTTGTAAAGAAGTGATTCTTTCAGCCACTGCCGGAAAGGGCGTATCTATGGGAAATCGAGGAAGAATGTTAGGATGATAACCTAGATTGGAGTAAAAAGGAGACTGCTTAGTGGAGGCGCTCTGAGAGTTGTTATAAGAGAACTCAGCCAGTGGAAGTAAATCCACCCAATCATCTTGTAGGTGGCAGATAAAGCAGCGGAGATACTGCTCCAGGGTCTGATTGGTTCGTTCTGTCTGTCCATTAGTCTGGGGATGAAAAGCAGAAGAAAGGTTTACTTTAATGTCCAATGCGGCACAGAAATTTTGCCAAAACCTTGAAGTGAATTGCACCCCTCGATCCGAAATGACCTCATCCGGTACTCCATGTAAGCGAAACACATTCTTAATCATCAAGTCTGATGTCTGTTTTGCAGTGGGTAAGCCGACACAAGGGATAAAATGAGCTGCCTTTGTTAGACGATCAACCACCACTAGAATGGTGTTCTTCCCTTGAGAGGTTGGTAACTCCACAATGAAGTCCATAGAAATGGATCCCACGGGCGGGACGGGGTGGGAAGAGGTTGTAACAGACCAGTTGGTGAGGAGCGAGGTGTTTTGCATCTTGCACAGACTTCACATGAAGTGACATAGTTTAAAACATCTTTCCTGTAAGTGGGCCACCAAAAGAAACGAGAAAGAAATTCTTGTGTCTTTAGAATTCCCCTATGCCCAGCTATCTTGGAATCGTGGATGAGTTGCAATACTCTCAATCTGACTGTTTCAGGTATATACAGACGTTGTCCCTGAATCCACACACCATTCTTAAAGACAAGACTTACGTCCCTTGGGGGTTGAGCCAACAAAGAATCCGCATGGTATGCTTCCTTGATGTCCTTAAGTAGGTCTTGATTATGAATCACTCCCAGGAAACTAGAGTCAGGAAGAATAGTCTTAGGAGGAGTAAGTGGACGTGTCTCTGCTGAATGAATCCTAGAGAGTGCATCAGCCTTTCCATTGCGCGATCCTGGTCTATTAGAAATTACAAAATTAAATTGGTTTAGGAAAAGATTCCAGCGAGCCTGGCGAGGAGTCAGGCACTTAGCCGACCTGATAAATTCAAGGTTACGATGGTCTGTCAGGACGACTATTTGCTGTGCAGCTCCCTGAAGAAGGTGTCTCCATTCCTTGAAGGCGGCAATAATGGCCAACAATTCTCTATTGCCCACATCGTAGTTCCTCTCAGCCGAAGACAACTGCTGGGAAAAGAAGGCACAGGGATGCAAGACATTCTTCTCACCTGTTCTCTGAGAGAGTATAGCTCCAACGGCACAGTCTGAAGCATCCACCTCTATTATGAAGGCAAGCTCGGGGTTGGGATGTACTAAGATAGGTGCGGTGGTAAATTTATCCTTTAAACAGGAAAATGCTTCCTGAGCTTGCGGGGTCCAGGAGAACCTAGACTGTTTCCGGGTAAGTTGGGTGATAGGTGACACTACCTCAGAGAAATTCCTAATGAAACATCTATAGAAGTTGGCAAACCCGATGAAGCGCTGCACCTCCTTCACATTTCTAGGAATTGGCCAATCCTTGATGGCTTGGGTCTTGCTTCCATCCATACTAATCCCTTGCGTAGATAGTACATACCCCAGAAATTGAATTTCGGTCCTATGGAATTCACACTTTTCAAGTTTGATGTAGAGATGGTTTTGTCTTAGGCGTTCTAA
Source organism: Oophaga sylvatica (assembly GCA_033576555.1). NCBI lineage: Eukaryota > Metazoa > Chordata > Amphibia > Anura > Dendrobatidae > Oophaga > Oophaga sylvatica. The sequence goes on from JARQOD010011703.1 coordinate 5,854, forward strand.
GACCATTCTCACATGTCCATGATGTTCCTCTGTGGAGTTAGAAAAAATTAGAATATCATCCAGATAAATCACCACAAATGTATCTAGGAGATCCCTGAAGATGTCATTCACCAAGTGTTGGAAAGTGGCTGGGGCGGTACTCAGACCAAAAGGCATAACTAGATATTCAAAGTGTCCATAGCGTGACCTGAATGCAGTCTTCCATTCATCCCCAGGTCTAATACGGACCAAGTTATAGGCCCCACGGAGATCCAGTTTAGAGAAAATTTTGGCATGCCGCACTCTCTCCAACAACTCAGGGATTAAAGGCAATGGATAACGGTTTCTAATAGTAACCTTATTGAGTTCCTTATAGTCTATGCAGGGTCTCAGAGATCCATCTTTCTTCTTCACAAAGAAGATGGGTGCACCTGCGGGAGATGAAGAGGGGCGTATGAAGCCTTTGGCTAGATTTTCATCTATGTAGTCCTTCAAAGCTTTTAGCTCGGGCCCCGCTAGGGGGTAGATCTTACCAAAAGGTATCTCGGCTCCAGGCAATAATTCGATTGGACAATCATATGGACGGTGAGGAGGAAGCTGATCAGCGTTCTTCTTGTCACATAAATCCACATAGTCCTGGTATACAGCTGGTAGTTCAGGGACTGACATGGTTCCTTTAGGAACAGAGCAAGCTGAAACTCCTTGACTCATCTGTTTCTCCGGAAAGTGTAATTCCTTGGTCTCCCAGTTAATCGTAGGATTCTGCGCCTGCAGCCATGGTAGCCCTAGAATAATGGGAAAGTGGGGAGAAGAGATAAGCATAAAAGACATTTTCTCCTGATGATCTTTACCCATAAGGACCCTCAAAGGCTCTGTTTCCTGATCCACTGGTCCAGAGGTCAGCAGGGAGCCATCCACAGTCTCCATCTGTACTGGAGTAGCCTTCTTCACTGAACGTATCCCCTGTTTCAGAGCAAAGGAGATATCCATAAAATTTCCACTTGCTCCTGAGTCGATCATGGCAGAGCTAGACACCCAGACTGAGTCAACCCAGAGTTTGATGGAAAGGAAGCAATGAGAATTGTTTCTTTTACAACTCAGCTGGGACACCGCTGAGGAAAATTGAAAAATTGCAGCGTTTATACCGTCATTGTCCCCAGAACTAACAGAGTTTAAGTCCGAGAAATCAAGATCTCTTGCAGCAGATCTCTCTGGAGTCTGAGGCTCGGACACACTCGCAACACTCACAGTGAATGACTGCTGCAGTAGTCTTACGAGAACGGCTGGGGCAGTTTATAATGAAGTGCCCTGACTTACCACAGTAAAAACATAGATTTTCCTTTATACGATGTTCTTTGCGTGCATCACTAACCCGTCTTTGTAAAGAGTCCACCTGCATGGGTTCAGGTTCTGGTTCCCTTGTGATCCTACTCAAAGGTTCCTTAGCTGAGGAGGGAGGTAGGAAAAGGTTAGTGCGATTATTTTCGAACCATCTCTCTTGTCTGCGTTCAGTCAGACGAGCATCAATACGGATACAATAGTTAATAAAGTCACCTAACGCAGTGGGAGGGTCGGCACGAGCAAGTTCATCCTTAATCAGTGGAGACAACCCTTTCCAAAAAATAGATTTTTTGGCGGAAGTGTCCCAAGTGGTATCAAGAGCCCATCTCCTGAAATCCAAGGCATATTCGGCTACTGAACGCTTACCTTGGCGCAAAGTTAACATGGCTGCTTCAGCTGTTGCACCTCGATTGGGGTCATCAAACACCTGCCCCATGGCTGAAATAAAAGCATCAAGGTGATTCAAACAATCATCCTCAGTCTCAATCAGAGGGTTTGCCCACATCAAAGCCTTATTGGTAAGCAACATGATTATAGTAAGCACTTTGGATCGTTCAGTGGGAAATTGTGAAGCATGTGCAGAGAAAAATAGATTGCATTGGTTAATAAATCCCCTGAATTTCTCACGTTCACCGCCAAAACGAAAAGGAGGTAACTTGGGGATCCCAGAACTCGGGGTTATGGCAGGAGCCTGGACTCGTTCCTCTAGAGCCTCAATCCTGGCTCGTAATTCCTGGGTAGTTTGTCCAAATACTTGCAAATTATGATTAGTGAGGTCCTGTAGGCTTGCAAAACGGGTCTTTATAGTCTGTATATCTGCAAGGATTGTATCAGTAACTCCGCAAAGCTCCTTTATGCGGGCCTCCATCTTCCAGATCTTTTAAGGCAGAAGTGCTGGAAGGAGAAGAGGAAAGGAAAAAAAAAAAACAATAGTGTTTACCTGTGGTAACACTCCAGAGTAACATTTAAGGGAATGCGCTCACCTGGAATGGTTGTGAGAAGTCACAACCACTGTCATCACAGAAGGTATTAAACGGACATCTGATATCCACAGTCACAGCAGACACGGCTTTCCCAGACCCAGCAGACACTAAACATTGGCTCCTGAATCTTGTCATGTATAGTGTACAGTTCCTATAGCTTCTTGTGCTTGGGTGCGAGGAAAACACATGAGACACAGGTTGATATGAAATGACTTGTATTACTTCATACAAGCATGCAGAAAAGGTCACACAGTTTGCAGGAACAGAGGCAGGAGACACAGCAGGCCAGAGTAACTTCAAGCTCTACAATAACTCTCCAAAGCAGGTTCAGGATCTCTTCTCTGTACCGTAATTCCTCTGCAAACATGGATTCACCAGACAGCAGGTTTCCAGAGTCCAAGAGTGTTCCAAAGTTCCTCAGTAGGAAAATAGCTGGAGTCCAAAATCCAAGGTTTCCAGGAGTCAGGTCACAGGCTGACTGAGGCTTGATTCAGGAGCACTGATTGTTCAGCTGAGGCTGCTTAAGAAGCAAGAGGGAGAGAATCAGGGCGGGAACATGAAAACTGGAAACTCCATATTAACTGAGGGCAAGAGCTGCAGAAAGACAGAAAGCAAAATGGCCGACGGAAAACTGAGTTTCAAGGAACATGTCAAAAGAGACAAAGAACCTTACAGGGAACTGCAGTGTTTGGAAGACTGAAGTTTACAGCTGGGACTTAGTTTATTCTGTGTGGAGTCCAGTAATGGTGGGAGAGATTGCCACTTAGCCTGGTCAAAACTGAGTCAACTGAGGTATTGTTAGTAAGCGTGCCGACGCTTTGAGAGCGGTGAAGAGAAGGAGAAACTGCCATCTACTGCTAGTGTGTGCTTATGTTAAAGGTGAGAGTAGGACGAAAGGCGAGTGGAAAGAAGAAAAGAGTGACAGAGGTTGAAACAGCATTGATCGCTTACCTCTACTCTGCACTACGGACACCGGGTCCGAGCTTGCTAGCATCTACACGACTAGTAGGAGACACCGGAGACCCTGTGGGACTTCATGTCGCAGGGGCCCAGCAGTGCTGATACGTAACCGAGGTCAGGAAGACGGGGGTCTAGCAGGGCCCTGCATACAGAGACACTGTTCTATCCACAAGAAGGCTTCACCACAAAGTCAGCCGGGCGTATATGAAAAGACAGAGTTAGACTTCGTTTTAAACAGGTCATAAACTCACACACATAAAGGAGAACGGAGGCCCTACACCTACTCAGTGGGATTACTGGACGTGCATCCTCCACCCTGACAGCTTCCCGGGACGTGCCTGCAACTATACCATCAGTAAAGGTACAGAAAGAGACTTTTGTGTGTGTGTCTGCCTTATTGATCCTGCACCCCCACACCGCCATATACCCTGAGGGATCAGTCTTGCCTGTGGAAGACTTAACACCTTGCTGCCCAGTAACAACCCCTCAGAGGATCTACCCTGCAGCGCTGGTCACCCTGACCAGGAACCACAGGTGGCGTCACGAACATTTCTACAAACCTATAATCCCCTGTAAATATTATTATTATTATTATTATTATAGATTTTTATAGCGCTATTTATTCCATGGCGCTTTACATGTGAAGAGGATCCCCCTTTTATATTCCCCTTTTCGTGAGCGCCCAGGGCCACGGACCGAGCAGTGCTACCCGTGACATCCCCCTTTGAAGTGAACGGGCTCGGTGCCGAGTACCCCACAGGCCCTGGCTGTGCGAATCACGCCTACCATGGAAACCTTCAAAAAGAACCTGAAGACCTACTTCTTCCGACAAGCCTACAACCAGCAGTGATCCTCAGTCTACTGAACCGCCGTACGACCAGTTCTACCCTCTCCTAGTATCCTCACCCATCCCCTGTAGATTGAGAGCCTTCGCGGGCAGGGTCCTCTCTCCTTCTGTACTTATGTGTGTCCTGTATTGCTCATATTTATTGTACTTGTCTATATTCGCCCCCTCTCACATGTAAAGCGCCATGGAATAAATAGCGCTATAAAAATGAATAATAATAATAATTATTAAATGTAAAGTGGGCACTTGTTATAGGGAAACTTGGGTTACTGTGATTGTCAAAGGGGTACACAGGGTTATTACTTTCTAGGTTTCTAGTGGGCAAAATGTGGACACTGTTTTCTAGGGCACTTGCACACGGCATTACTATATTTTAGAGCAGGGGTGAGGAACCTTCTTTCTGCCAATGGCCATTTGGATATTTAAGCCATATTTGGGGGCCTTACAAATTGTGCGCTAACTCTGGCCACAAAGTAAGTGGCCACTGGTGCCAGGCACTGGCACTGGTGTGAGGACGTAATCTTTCACGCACATGCCTCAACATTCAGTAGTGAATGCTGCATGCGTGTTCTCACAGAGCAAGAAGAAATGAAAAGGCCGGTGGTCATCAAAGGACAATTGCTGGCCCAAGCACTGTGGTACCCAGGAATCTGCCCCGGGGGCCGGAGAAAAGATAATCGAGGGCCATAAATGGCCCTCGGGCCTGAGGTTCCCCACCCCTGTTTTAGACTGTTGCTTTAGAATTTAGAGGGCACACAGAACCACACAGTAGGTGAAGTAATAGGGATACACGTGGCAGCAGCGGCTCAGCATTGGGGAATCAGCAGGATGGGGAGTTTGTGCAGGTTGGGAATAGATGGTGATGGGCTGGAATATGGGAAGTAAAATGTGTCTTTGTTATAATCTCTGCAGTCGAGTCCTGGCTGGAGAAGTTGTCATGTCGGTCTGGGCCACATGGAAAAGATGTGAAAAGTGGACCATTCCATCAGAAAGAACATCCTTTGTAAGTCACCATGTGCTGTTGTGTGACCCGCACCACAATTGTGGGTTACCAGGGCAATGGGGTACTCGGAGCCGAGCCCATGGAAGTCTATGGGATTTGTGTCACTGGCAGCGGTGGCTCGGTCCGTGGCCCTGGCGGTCAGGCGTATGATGGGGGGGATTATTTACAGGGGATTGGTAGATAACAGTTCGTGACGCCACCTGTAGTTTTCTAGTCACTAAGACCAGCGCTGCTGTAGATCTCTGAGGGGATGTTATGGCAGCTAGATGACGGGTCCCCCACAGGTGGGACTGGTCCCTCAAAGTCTATGGTTATAATGATGTAGGGTGCAGATAAATGAATCAGTCTCACACCATCCAGCGTCTTTCCATACCTTTTACTTGTCAGATGTTAGGCAGGTCCCGGGAGCTGGTCGGGGTGGAGACTGCACGTCCAGGTAACAGCAGAGCAGGTTAGAGGCCTCCTTAACTTTCAATATGATGAGTCCAACTCGCATAGAACTAAGTTAACTCCGAATACTCCAGCTAACTCCATAGCTGTACTGCCCGGTCAGTATTGTGGTGGAGCCTTCTATGTGGTAAGAACAGAGTCCTTCTATGCTAGGCCTAGCTAAAAGTCCTTGTCCCTCCTGACCCCGATTACGTACCGACACTTCAAGGGCTGCTTTCTGCGACCTAAGGTCCAGTAAGACTCTGGTTATTCCGTTACTATGAGTGAATCAATAGCAACTCCTCGGTCCCCAGTGACCGGATAATTAGTGTAGGCAATTCACTACCTAAGGCACTGCTCCGTCCTCTCCACTGTGCCCTTCGCCCTGCTTTCCACTCTCAACACAGGCACTGCACACTTCCTAAGGTAGTACAAGTCAATACTTTCTTGCTTCTTCCTTGGAGCTTGCTGACAGATTCTCAGTATTCTCCTAGTTCAGGAACACATCAACTGAACTTCACTGTCCTTGGGACAGGCGACTGAAGTTTCTGCTGCAAACTTCCCTTTCTCCAAAGCTGTCTCTGTCTTCAGGTTAAGGAACAGCTCTGACTAGGCTAGGATGAACTGGCTCACCCTTACTAGCCTCCACTTTATGAACTGCTGACAGGAACCAACTGAGTGACTGTCTTTCACTTCACTTCCTGGAAGACTTCCCACTACTCCACACCTCTGCTGCATGTCACTAGCTTATATACCCTGAGGGTGTGTCTAAAGTGTGAATGGATGATGTGAGCTTTAACTGTTACCTTTCTGTGCAGACTCCAGGATAATGTGTGCCTTACATACCAGGGCTACACACTGTAATCACGTATATGTTCCGTAGTAGTGGTATTTACCACTGACCATATGGCGGTAATATCAATGTTGGTTTTTGTATAGAGATTATTTTCAGCAATAGCGCGGTCATCTGCTGAGATTCTCCTACATCCACTATTAGGGTTCGTCACCGAGTTGTAATCAAGGTTACCTAGATAGGGGCGCACTCAGAAGTTTTGCCCCCCCTGAGCCAAAACCCTAGCTATGCCTCTGGTAGTGAGACATAATCAATTGAGAAGGTGAGTATCTTTAGGAATTTGCTCACCTGACACAATTGTGCAAACTGAGGCACAACTCCCACATGAAGTATGGATGTATTTGCAAAAGACTGCTGCCGACCTGGTGGGGAGGGATTGGACTCTGGAAACAGGAGTATTCCACAAAGTAGATGCCAGACAGGAGGACCAGGGAATGGTGCTGTCTTTGCCACCAAGTGAAATCAAGATGCAGAAATTTCAGGTTGCATGTAGGTAAAAAATGTTTTATTCAAACTGATAAAAACTATATACTCAACACATTTCAGCTGTTTGCAGCCTTCTTCAGGTAAATGGAGAAAATGAATTTGATCCTTCTTATATAGCCCTTTCCCAGTGTGAGAGAGGGAGGAGAGACAAAAGAGGATGAGGAGAAGTAATTCATCCTATATTGTTCTTTTAAATATATATTAATTTTCTCCATTACCTGAAGAAGGCTGAAAACAGCCAAAACACATTGTATATATAGTTATTATCATTTTGATTTAAATTTTTTTTTACCTACAAGCAACCTGAAATTTCTGCACCTTGATTTCTCTCGGTGGCAAAGACAGTGCCATTCCCAGGTCCTCCTGTTTGGCATCAGAAGTGCTTGTTGTTTGTCTTACAGATGTATAGCTCCCAACTGTCCCGGATTCAACAGGACCTTCTTCCCAATTTGAGGGATCAATCCCGCCACATCAGGGAGTTTGTCATGCCTTCTGATACTCACCTCTCTCCAACGTGATAACAAAATATGCCAATCACCCAAATTAATGGTAATACCAGAAGTTACAAACTGAAAGCCTGGGTGTGTAAGGGGGAACATTTCTCTTTGTGGATAGTGCCACACCAGCCAAAGGAGACTTATCAGCCATGCAATGCTCCTCTGGGAATTTGAAATATACAAATAGCCTCTTCAGAGAGGAAAAGGACTAGTGTCCCCTATTGGAAGTAGCCATCCTAAAAACACCGACCCTTTAACGAGCCTTGCCACATGACTTATTATAAGAAGCCAAACCAGACACTCCATTTGCCGACAGGTGTTTCGCAGTATTGGGCCTTCATCTATTTGCATATTTAAAATCACAGAGGAGTATTAGATGGTCTATACATCTTCTTATGCAGGCGTCCCCCACAAGGAGAAACGTTACCCCTTAGAAACTCAGTCAGAGGCCTCTCACCTAGCCAAATCAAATCTCCTGCTTTGCACTGATGAGAGGCAAAACCTCCAAAACTTATGTATGCAGCTGCAGTTTCTAGTTTGGCTTCTTATCCTAAGTCATATGGAAAGGTTCTTTGAAGGGTCACTATTGACTTGTAGGATTGCTACTTCTAATAGCTGTCACTAGGGTTTAAGTTCTCTTCATCTCTGAAGAGGCTATTTACATATTGTATGGATATCACTCTTTCTAGAAGGAGTTGAGATATATACACACAGGCACAAAGTGTCTTGATCACACAGTAAGTTTTATTAAAAATCCATAAGACTTCCAGTACAAGAAAATAAACAGCCTTTCTCCAGCACAAAAGTATAACAAAAAGGGAACACAGTTTGTTCCAAAGGCACGTGGATTAGTGCAGCATCTCCAGAACTAAATACAGTCCACATACTTATAGTCTCTGGCTGAGACTCACCAGCAGAACAGATTTTTTTCACCTCACGACACAGACAGTTTCTGAGGCTCCTCGGCTGCCTTTTAAATGAGCTGCAAAGCCTGGATTGGAGTCATGAGAATGACTAGTCCCTCCCAGCTCTTCTGGTTGTTCTTAAAACCCAGAACCAAAAATTCAGGTCTATTACAATACTCTCTCAGCAACTACTTTGCTGGAGCCTTCTGTTCTGGATTCACATCACCAAGGCCAGCCACCTCGGTGACACATACCTTCCATCCAGGACCTGTCCAGCTGCATTTTTACAATATTTACACTAAAAGTCTGGAATCTGCTGTCATAACTGGGCAGAACCCATAATAATAATAATAATTTTATTTCTATAGCGCCAACATATTCCATAGCATTTTACATTATAGAGGGGACTTGTACAGACAATAGACATTACAGCATAACAATAAACACAGATCAAAATAGATACCAAGAGGAATGAGGGCCCTGCTCGCAAGCTTACAATCTATGCGGAAAAAGGGGAGACACAAAAGGTGGATGGTAACATTTGATTTCATTGTTCGGACCAGCCATAGTGTATGAATCGGGTGTTCATGTAATTCTGCATGAACCAGTTAACAGCCAATGTATGTAACAGTACAGACACAGAGGGCTATTAAATGCATAAAGCGCGAGGAACCTGATTATGGTATAAAAATTTTTTGAATGTGCCACACAGGGATAGTTAGGTTAATGCGTTGAGTGTTGTGAATGGGTTTGAGATGAGTTCTGAGCAGAGCCTCCCTCTGGTGGTTACAAGCGGTACTAGTGAGGATTGTGAAGACTGGGAATCAGGTGTTACTGATTGGTCTTATTTAAGGGAATCATTTTCCCATCAGGGTTGCCGGTGATCAATTGTTCTGGTCTGAATCCTTCTTTCCAGTTTCCCTTGTAGCCTGCTGTGTCGTGTCTGCATCTCCTGCTATCAGATAAGACAATTTCTTATTTTGTGTTTTTGCTATATTTTTGCATTTTGTCCTGCACTTCTGTGGGGGCCTTCTGGGTCCCCTCCGGGGGCTTTTGCCCTCTCAGTTTGGTTCAGCCACTGTGTTTTGTACTTTTGCTTTTTCCGGTTTTTTCAGTGGCTGCTGTTTTTGTTGCACCGGGGAGCTGGTTTGGGTGGTGGAGGTCGTGTGATCTCGGGTGATTTTGAGATTAGTGGAGTTGGTGTTTTTCGGGGTTTTCTGGGATTGCAGTAGGTACCCTTCCTGTCCTTTTCTGTTTGGATAGTTTGGGCCCCGGCGTTTGCTCATGCTATTTTCTTTCTGTGTCGGTGTTTCCTCTTGTCTGGCCGCCATTACGTGTTTGGGGGCTTTCTATTATCTTTGGGGTTCTGCTCCGGGGCAGATAGCTTTCCTGTTTCTATCTTTGGGTGTAGTTGGTTTCTCGGGCTGTGACGGGGCGTCTGGGACCAACGTGGGAACGCTCCACGGCTGCCTCTAGTTGCGGTGGTTGGTCAGGGTACTGCAGTCTCATAGATTCCAGCTGCTCTGGTGTATTTCCTTTTTTGCCTGCACTCCTCAGCTACCGTAACATAACAGTATCACCGACCATAAAAATTGTATGGTACTCACAGAAGGGAAAAAATATTTTGAAGGAAGAAAAGTTGTCAGATATTTTTCTGTTTGTTGCATTTTTTTTTTTTTTTTTTTTTTTTTCCCTCTGTATCTCTGGGTGCTGGGGAGGATCTTTTCTCCCAATGGAGTTTGCACAGTTGTCTGGCCGTGTGGATCAGCTTGCCACTGAAGTTCAGAGTATTGCTACATATCTTGCTAGGTTGCCTGTTGTGGAACCTAGGATCCCCATGCCAGATTTGTTTTTAGGGGATCGAGCTAAGTTTCAGAATTTCAAAAATAATTGTAAATTGTTTTTTGCCTTAAAATCTAAGTCCTCAGGAAACGCAGCGCAGCAGGTTCAAATTATCATCTCTCTCCTGCGCGGCGATCCTCAGGATTGGGCTTTTTCCCTGATACCTGGGGATCCTGTTTTGAGTGATGATGCATTTTTTCAGGCTTTGGGGTTATTGTACGATGAGCCTAATGTCACTGATCAAGCTGAAAAAGCCTTGTTGGCATTAAATCAGGGGCTTGATGACGCTGAGTTATACTGTCAGAGATTCCGTAGGTGGGCAGTCCTGACCAAATGGAATGACGACGCTTTGGCGGCCCTTTTCCGGAAGGGTCTGTCGGATAATGTAAAGGATGTTATGGTGGGATTCCCTGTCCCCTCTGGTCTCAATGATTCTATGTCATTGGCGATTCAAATTGACAGACGTTTGCGTGAGCGGAGAAGTATGCGTGGAGTGGTGTTGCCTTGTGAGCCAGCTGCTGAGCCCATGCAGTGTGATGGAGTGGTGTCTGGGGCACAGCGTCATGAGTTTCGAAAGCGCAATGGGTTATGTTTCTACTGTGGTGATGCCTTCATGCTATTTCAGTCTGCCCTAAGCGGGGAAGACATTTTGCACGCTCAGTTGTCTTGGGTAGTGTTCAGACTAAGTTTTTATTAACTGTCACTCTGATATGCTCTCTGTCCTCATTTTCTGCTCAGGCTTTCGTTGATTCTGGAGCAGCTATTAACCTGATGGATTATGATTTTGCTAAGCGTTGTGGGTTTTCCTTGATACCCCTACAGAAGTCTATTCCTTTACTGGGGATCGATTCTACCCCTTTGGCTGAGAATAAACCCCAGTTTTCTACTCAGGTGATAATGAGGGTTGAACCTGATCACCAGGAGTGCTGCAAATTTTTGGTTCTATATAATCTGCATGACATTATAGTGCTGGGTTTCCCTTGGTTACAGTCTCATAATCCTGTTTTGGATTGGAAATCTGTGTCTGTAACCAGTTGGGGCTGCCAATGTGTTAGTGCCAACACTCCTGTTTTTTCTGCCTCCCCCAGGCTGAGGATGTTCCTGACTTTTTGTTTGATTTTTCTGATGTGTTTAGCGAAAGTAAATCTGCATCCTTACCTCCCCATAGGAGCTATGACTGCGCTATTGAATTAGTGCCGGGTAGTAAATTCCCTAAGGGTCGCCTTTTTAACTTGTCTGTACCTGAACATGACGCTATGCGGTCTTATATCAAGGAATCATTGGAGAAGGGTCATATCAGACCATCCTCTTCACCCTTAGGTGCCGGTTTTTTCTTTGTGGCCAAAAAAGATGGTTCATTAAGGCCGTGTATTGATTATCGTCTCTTGAACAATATTACTGTGAAATATCAATACCCGTTACCCTTGATTTCTGACCTGTTTTCCAGGGTGAAAAACGCTACTTGGTTTACTAAGCTTGACCTCAGGGGGGCGTATAACCTTATTCGCATTAAGCACGGGGATGAATGGAAGACGGCATTTAACACCCCTGAAGGGCATTTTGAGTACCTTGTGATGCCCTTTGGGCTCACTAATGCTCCTTCCGTCTTCCAGTCCTTCATGAATGACATTTTCAGGGATTTTGTGGACAAGTTTCTGATTGTTTATTTGGATGATATCTTGATTTTTTCTAATGACTGGGACTCTCATGTGAAACATGTTCGAACTGTATTCCAGATTTTGAGAGAGAATGCTCTGTATGTGAAGGGATCAAAGTGTCTTTTTGGCGTACAGAAGATCTCATTTCTGGATTCATTTTGTCCCCATCTGTTATTGAAATGGACCCGGTCAAGGTTCAGGCCATCTGTGATTGGGTCCAACCTACTTCATTAAAGGCTCTTCAGAGATTTTTGGGTTTTGCCAATTTTTATCGTAAATTTATTGGTAATTTCTCTGTTATTGTTAAACCATTAACTGATTTGACCAGAAAGGGTTCTGATGTGGTGAATTGGCCTCCTGAGGCAGTCTCTGCGTTTCAGGAACTTAAGCAGAGATTCACTTCTGCTCCTGTTCTACGGCAGCCTGATGTTTCTCTGCCATTTCAGGTGGAGGTTGATGCCTCTGAAATTGGGGCAGGTGCCGTTTTGTCCCAAAAAGATCCAGAGACCTCTAAAAGTAACCCTTGTGCCTTTTTCTCTCGAAAATTTTCTCCTACTGAACGTAATTATGACGTGGGTAATCGGGAGTTATTGGCCATGAAGTGGGCTTTTGAAGAGTGGAGACATTGGCTGGAGGGAGCCAAACATCAGGTGGTGGTCCTTACGGACCATAAGAATCTGGTCTATCTGGAATCTGCCAAGCGACTCAATCCTAGACAGGCCAGGTGGGCCTTGTTTTTCACACGTTTTAATTTTGTGGTTTCCTTTCTTCCTGGCACTAAGAATGTTAAGGCGGATGCCCTCTCGAGGAGTTTCCTTGCGGACTCTCCTGAGCTATCTGATCCCTCTGTTATTTTGAAGGAGGGTGTAGTTCTTTCCGCCATCTCGCCCAATTTGAGACTTGCTCTGGAGGGGTGTCAGGAGGATAGGCCCGAGCGCTGCCCTGTTGGAAAATTGTTTGTCCCGGACCAATGGAAAAAGAGTGTGATGTCTGAGATTCATTGTTCCGCATTGGCTGGGCATCCCGGAATTTTTGGTACCAGAGACTTGGTTAGTCGGTCCTTTTGGTGGCCTACCTTGTCTCGCGATGTCAGGGAATTTGTGCAGTCCTGCGGGACTTGCTCTCGCTCCAAGCCTTGCTCTCGCTCTAGTGGTTTGTTGATGCCATTGCCTGTGCCCAAGAGACCATGGACCCATATCTTTATGGATTTCATTTCCGATCTTCCTGTTTCTCAGAGAATGACCACCATCTGGGTAATTTGTGATAGGTTTTCCAAAATGATACATCTTGTGCCATTACCTAAGTTGCCTTCCTCCTCTGAATTGGTGCCGTTGTTCCTTCAGCACGTGGTTCGTTTACACGGCATTCCTGAGAACATTGTGTCTGACAGAGGAGTCCAGTTTGTTTCCAGATTTTGGAGGACTTTTTGTTCTAAACTGGGTGTTCAATTGTCTTTCTCCTCGGCATTTCATCCTCAGACCAATGGTCAAACTGAGAGAACAAACCAGACATTGGAGACTTATCTAAGATGCTTTGTGTCTGCTGATCAGGATGACCGGGTCTCTTTTTTGCCTTTGGCTGAGTTTGCTCTTAATAATAGGGCTAGCTCTGCCACTTTGATGTCTCCGTTTTTCTGTAATTCTGGGTTTCACCCTCGATTTTCTTCAGGACAGACAGAGGCTTCTGTCTGTCCAGGTGTTGACTCTGTTGTTGAGCGTATGCAGCAGATTTGGGACCAGGTAGTGGAGAGGTTGTCCTTCTCTCAGGAGAAGGCCCAGCGGTTTGCTAACCGGCATAGGACTGATGGTCCTCGGTTTAAAGTGGGGGACTTGGTCTGGTTGTCCTCAAAGAATATTCCTATGAGAGTAGCATCTCCTAAATTTAAGCCTAGGTTCATTGGACCTTATAAGATCATGGAGATTATTAATCCTGTTTCTTTTCGTTTGCTTCTTCCAGGGACATTTAAGATCCATAACGTGTTCCACAAGTCCTTGTTGAAGAGGTTTGTTGAGCCAGTGGTTCCTGCTGCTGTGCCTCCTGACCCTGTTTTGGTTGAGGGCAATCTGGAGTATGTGGTTGAGAAAATATTGGATTCTCGTTTTTCTAGACGAAGACTCCAGTATTTGGTTAAATGGAGAGGTTATGGTCAGGAAGATAATTCTTGGGTGTTTGCTTCGGACATCCATGCTAGGAGACTTATCCGTGCGTATCATAGAACTCATCCTGACCGACCTGGTTGCTCAAATGAGGGTTCGGTGACCCCTCCTCAAGGGGGGGGTACTGTTGTGAATGGGTTTGAGATGAGTTCTGAGCAGAGCCTCCCTCTGGTGGTTACAAGCGGTACTAGTGAGGATTGTGAAGACTGGGAATCAGGTGTTACTGATTGGTCTTATTTAAGGGAATCATTTTCCATCAGGGTTGCCGGTGATCAATTGTTCTGGTCTGAATCCTTCTTTCCAGTTTCCCTTGTAGCCTGCTGTGTCGTGTCTGCATCTCCTGCTATCAGATAAGACAATTTCTTATTTTGTGTTTTTGCTATATTTTTGCATTTTGTCCTGCACTTCTGTGGGGGCCTTCTGGGTCCCCTCCGGGGGCTTTTGCCCTCTCAGTTTGGTTCAGCCACTGTGTTTTGTACTTTTGCTTTTTCCGGTTTTTTCAGTGGCTGCTGTTTTTGTTGCACCGGGGAGCTGGTTTGGGTGGTGGAGGTCGTGTGATCTCGGGTGATTTTGAGATTAGTGGAGTTGGTGTTTTTCGGGGTTTTCTGGGATTGCAGTAGGTACCCTTCCTGTCCTTTTCTGTTTGGATAGTTTGGGCCCCGGCGTTTGCTCATGCTATTTTCTTTCTGTGTCGGTGTTTCCTCTTGTCTGGCCGCCATTACGTGTTTGGGGGCTTTCTATTATCTTTGGGGTTCTGCTCCGGGGCAGATAGCTTTCCTGTTTCTATCTTTGGGTGTAGTTGGTTTCTCGGGCTGTGACGGGGCGTCTGGGACCAACGTGGGAACGCTCCACGGCTGCCTCTAGTTGCGGTGGTTGGTCAGGGTACTGCAGTCTCATAGATTCCAGCTGCTCTGGTGTATTTCCTTTTTTGCCTGCACTCCTCAGCTACCGTAACATAACAGTTGAGGCGGTATGCCAATCTGAACAAATGCATTTTTAGGGCACGCTTAAAACGGTGGGGATTGGAGATTAATTGTATTAACCTGGGTAGTGCATTCCAAAGAATTGGGAGGTTCTGATTATTGAGGATGCTAACCTCAGGTCATTAGCAGAACGGAGGGCACCGGTAGGATGGTAGGCTGAGACAAGGGAGATGTAGGGTGGTGCTGAGCCATGGAGTGCTTTGTGAGTGATGGTAATAAGTTTGTACTGGATTCTGGAGTGGATGGGTAACCAGTTTAATGACTGCCACAAGGTAGAGGCATTTATATAACGATTAGTGAGGAATATGGTCCTGGCTGCAGCATTCAAGACGGATTGGAGAGGGGAGTTTGGTAAGAGGGAGACCGATTAGTAGAGAGTTACAATAGTCCAGACGAGAATGAATTAGAGAAACAGTAAGAGTTTTTGCATTGCCCTACATCATATACTCGTTGCTCGGGTTTTCCCGAGCATGCTCGGGTGAGAGTATTTTGGCGTGCTCAGAGATTTAGTGTTTGTCGACACATCTGCATGATTTTGCGGCTGCTAGACAGCCTGAATACATGTGGGGATTGCCTGTTTGTAAGGAATTCCACACATGTATTCAGACTGTCTAACAGCAGCAAATCATGCAGCTGTGTCGACAAACACTAAAACTCCGAGCACACCAAAATACTCCGAGCAACAAGTATACTCGCTCATCACTAGTAGCAAATTAGTGCAGGGATTATTTGCTAATAAAGCTAAGAGCCAATACAAGACCCTGTCATCTGTCACAAGGCACAGTTTGTTGCATAGCAGTGTATTAATATTGTTAGATAAATAATGTATGTGATATTACTGTGGTAAACTGATACTGTGTAAACATGGCTTTGTTCTCCTATCCAATGTTTTACAATGTAGGCTGTATGTGGGGTCAAATACTGCCACCTAGTGGATATAATACAATGTTTTCCTCTTGGCTGTGTTCCTTTCCCCTGTCTGTGCTCATTAAGCTCATGATTATTGTATTTGCTTGGTTTTATCATTTATTCATGAATACTCCGCTTTGAAAGGCAACATCTGCTCAACACATCAACAACAATAGTGTGCGTCAGGCACATGGGAAATGTTAATGACTAATCACATTATAAAATTGTTCACCTTATGTTTTTATTAAAATTAGTAAACAAAGTAAATAAAAGGAAATTATTTCATTTACAGTGAAGGAATATCTGTAAACATAAGAATTGTCTAAACTTCAATGACACATTGGAAGAAAGAACAACACACTACGCATTAATTAGCCTCACTTGTTGCTGCAGCAGACCCATCCCACTCAGGCCATGTTCACACTGCACATTTCCTTTTAGAAAATCTGCCATGGAATTTTTACTGAATTCATTACTGAATTCCGCAGATGAATGTTGGATTTTTGCACACATTAAACCCACTGTCATATACTGGAGCTAATTTGCATTTTTTTTATGGAGAATCCTTTACAAATTAATGAATCTGAGGTGGATTTGGAAATCTTCACAGCCTTCATTATTCTGTGTGGATTTTTTTTCCGTGGCATGTGAAGAGAGACAAACATGCAATACTGGTGGAATGTCTGGATCTGAATGTGTTAACATGCGCTCTGTGAGGATTCTCCCCTTCGGGACAGTGTGGTT